>OY757905.1:144183837-144378837 GCA_963585895.1 Sepioteuthis lessoniana | reverse complement strand
TTAAAATTGTCATAGACTCTGGAAAATTCAGTATATTATTGCTATACATCTTATGAGATGACTGACCAATTTTTATGATTTCAGGTTCAAAGGAACAGCTACAGTAGCAATTGGAATACACCCTACTAAAACCCGATTGTTACAGCTCGTGAATTTCAAAAATGCAATCTGGACATGAGGACACTTTAGAAGAATGATATGCAATAAAATTGTGTTTTAAACTTGGAAAAAATGCCACAGAAACGTATGGAATGCTTTAGACTGATTTTCGACCATCTTGCATGAATTGAGCATCAGTTTTTGAGTGGCATAAGAGATTCAAGGAAGCCAGGGAGTCTGTGAGGGATGAAGGAAGTTAATACACCAGAGTTGATTGGCCAAAGGGTTAGGGTTACTATGTTGAGGTTACAAGGGATTTCAGGAAGAGATTCTGTCAGAAGAGGCCAGCACTCTTCAAATCGGGTCAGTAGCATTTCCACCAGGACACTGCACCAGTTCACAACTCCATCCTAGTCACAGACTATTTAACCAAGATGGGCATCAAGACAGTTCTTCAGCCTCCCAATAGTCCAGACCTTACTCCCTGTGACTTTTAGTTATTCTCTAAGCTCAGAGGCTGTCGTTATGAGACAATTGAGGAGATGAAAGAAGACTTCCATGGGGCCTTCCAGAAGTTGTTGGAACAGTACAACAAGTGCATTGTAGCCGGAGGAGATTACTTCGAAGGGGAGTAGAGTTTCATGTGTGTACTATCAATAAAAGTGCCCATACGAAAAAAGTCTGGAAACTTATTTAATGATACTCGTATATATATATATATATATATATATATGATTTTTCAGTGAATAGTTTATTGGTAAGATTCTATAAATAATCATTTATTTGCACACAGTTAAATAGTTTTATAGATTTAATTTCAGTTTTTGTAACCCAAGCTGCTGGTATTTGCATGATGACCTAAAAGTACATATCCCTTGTTTGCTTGAATTCTGGCAAGGAAATCACCATTTCTACATCAGTATTGCCTATAAAATGTCATAATCTGTTGCAAATATCTATTGCCTACAAAATGTTGTAACCTATTGCAAATATCTATTGCCTACAAAATGTTGTAACCTATTGCAAATATCTATTGCCTACAAAATGTTGTAACCTATTGCAAATATCTATTGCCTACAAAATGTTGTAACCTATTGCAAATATCTATTGCCTACAAAATGTTGTAACCTATTGCAAATATCTATTGCCTACAAAATGTTGTAACCTATTGCAAATATCTATTGCCTACAAAATGTTGTAACCTATTGCAAATATCTATTGCCTACAAAATGTTGTAACCTATTGCAAATATCTATTGCCTACAAAATGTTGTAACCTATTGCAAATATCTATTGCCTACAAAATGTTGTAACCTATTGCAAATATCTATTGCCTACAAAATGTTGTAACCTATTGCAAATATCTATTGCCTACAGAGTGAGGAAGAAAAACTAGGAATATTCTAGTATAATAATAAAGTAAGTAAAGAAGGTGACTTTTGTCAAGTGTGACCCAAAGGCTCCCTTTTCAATAGCTACTATACTGAGGTGCAGGGGAGGGCGCTACTCCATTCCCTAGATTGCTCCACTTTACCCTTGATCCTTATCTTATAATGCTGAGTGTTAAGTAAAGCTACATCAAGAACCACTTTATGAGTCTTTGGTATGACTCTACCTGGGATTGAACTCCGGTCTCCTGTACCATTGGCGAACACTCTACTCATTAGGCCAATAGCCTGGTATAATAATGAATGACTAATTAATTCTAATTTTAAAAAATGAACAACAAAATAAGAAGATAGATACAAAACAGTAAATTTACTCAATATAGTTGCCATTTTTTTTTAATTATTGAATCAACAGGCCTTTGAAAGAATTTCCATGCCTTCAAAATTAATGAATCCATTGCTCTAGCTAGACAGAGAAATAAAACATTGTGAGGAGAGAAAGTACAGACACAAACCTTGATATTATCTTTCTCATTTTCTGTTGTAGTTCTCACATGTGCTTGCTCACTGATTCCATCTTTACAGCTTCACAGTGGGTGTGGGACCTCTTTGCAAAGCTTACCGAAATGGATGCCATAATTTTTGGCCGTCTTCACATTGTTGTGTTTCAACCCCGACTGACTCTTTTTTCCTGTTTCTTATCTTACATCCATTTTTAATGACTTTTCCATCTGAGTTTTTTCAGCCAGCAATGACCAGTGTCTGATTTATTGTTGGTACATTCCTATTTTTAACCCGGGTGTTTGCTGTAATTCTGACCTTGACTTTGGGAACCCCCACTATTAACCTTTCTATCTGCTTCTTCCTTTGAGCCTTTCTCTCTCTCTGTTTCTTGTATATATCCTTTCTTTTCCACTGTCCTGTGGTTGACTAGTAAATCTTGCCAGGAAACAGTTTATTACTAAGACACTCACTCAACATCCCTTATTATATTACACAATCCACTTGACTTTCTCCGTTATGGGCAAAAAACCTGAGGGTTAACGATTCCTCAAGCAACAAAAAAGTTGTTACTGGTGAGAAAATTTCAAGGCTTTTAAGTGGGTAAACCATTCAAATTGGTATGTATGACAAATCAATTAAAAAACATTACTTATAACCTGGAGGTTGTGAGCTCAGTCCCTGTGCTGGGCAGTACATTTCATTTTACTTTCTCTTCAGCTTATATATATATATATATATATGCCTTCTTTCAAAATTAAAATCTAAAAGAAAAACTACAATACTTAAATATTTGATAAAGTTTTTATCTAATATGCTTCAGATGTTTTTATTTACTTTCAATTTATATTGGTGATATATTCTGATATGCAATCAGCAATCACTAATAAAAAAATATATTCCCAAACACACAGTGCATAATAAAATATAAGGTGGCAAAAAGTATTCTGATATCATTAAACATTTCTTGTGTTTTTCTGCACCTGCATAGAAACATTTTTATGTTCTTGCAATATTTCCCCAGAGGGTAAAATACTGTCATGGTCATCATTTACTTCTCTGTTTTGCAAAAAGGCTATCATCACAAAAACAAAGGAGCTCTTAAACAAAAAACAGGATAACTTAATTAACCTAGACAATCAAGTTTGGAATTGCAAGGATACTATGTTAAATATTCTATTATTACCATTGGATGAAAAAGTACTCAGAATAGTCTAAATGATTCCAACTTAAAAGAAAATCCAAGATGATTTAATAGTTTAAGTGTATCAAGAACATTGATTACAAGAAAAGCTATTACATAATGAACATAGTATTGGGATACAAGAAATGATTATCTCCTCTTTGGTAATTTGTGTGTCCAACAGAAGTTTGGTAGCATGTCACATGACATTTTCAGAAAACCCTAAATAATTTTTTTTACTCAGTTCTGTGAATTGTAGATATTGTCTCTCACTTTGATAAGGAACTTTAAAACCACATGGCTATATTACCAATATTTGTCAAGTAAGCCTTTTGTTATTTTGTACTACTTCAACATTGTGTTTGTTCATGGAGCTCTATTTGTACATTTCTCACTTCTAAATACCACAAGTATATATACTATCAATATAAAAGATTAAATGATCTTGTATGTACAAATGTGTTTATTTTGTCTTTCCTTCTATTGTGCTCAGTGATATATTGATCTTTCATGAAGAGAAACTCAATTAAATATCTTCAATACCTCCAAGCATCTCAATAACAGGAATGATTTCTCAATCCCTAAAAAAAACCACCTTTATTGCAAAAAGGCACAGTGACTGCGTTCAAATATTTATTTTCCCAAACAATTGCTAAATTGTTGCTATGCATACTAATGAATACATTTTTGCATACAGATGGTGATTAATCAACAAAGATTTGCAAGTAATTATTTCATTTTATATATATATATATATATATATATATATATATAGGTACTCATGGTGTAATGGTTATCATTGTAGTAAATGGACATGCCAATCTGATATCAAATCCTGGATGAGGCTGTTTGCATTTCACATAGTGATAATACTCATGAGAAGGTATGAATCCAACTATTCTCCCTCCAGTTATGGGTAAATACTAAGACAGTCTAGGTTCAAACTTAATGTGGCAACCAATCTAATAAATTCAAACCTGTTTAACTCAACTTAAAAATTACCCTTATATCATATCCTATTTGTGTGTGTATATATATATATATATATATATATATAAAGTAAAGGCAAATGGCTTAATGGTCATCGTCTGAGGAAATGAATACAGTGACCAGAATTCAGATTCTGTACCAAAAGCTGTTTGCATTTCACTTTACCTTTATGCTCTTAAAAAAGGCAAGAACCCATCTCATTTCTCACAGATATTTATTGATGGTAAGACAGACTGGACACTATTTAGTTTTGGGATGGCAATTTGGCTAGGAACAGGCAAAGTTGGAATTAAAAACAGCCCTACTCCATTAAAAAACTGTCTTTGTTACATCCTGCCAGTGGGTGAGGGGTTGGGTAAAGGCATGCATATTATATATAGATATACATATATATACATGCATAGTGTTTAAGTCCAAAATAGTGTTTAGGTCCAATAAATGAGAGTAAAATATAAATAAGGAGAAAAATATATTGAAAAAAATCAGTTTTAATATGAAGTTCTAACCAAAAAACCTTTTCATAATTTTACGCATGAAATATTATCACCCCCTTTGTTCAATGAAAACTTCCAATTATTCATGGGATGTGGCCAGTAGGACAATATATTAAGTGACTGGTTGTGCTGTAATGATTCTTAGATGGCCTCCAGATATTTCTCAAGAGAGTCTGTTACCAGGAGTAACCAATGACAGTTACTAAGAATCTATGAGATTTAGCACCAAAGTGATATACAGCAGCTTCCTCAAAGAAATGGAGAATATAAGGTTCTTTATTTGCTGATGGATTGATTTTGAGAGATGTGTGATATGCTTCAGCCAGACACAGAAAATATTGAGTAATTTCAAACATGTACACATTCATAAATCTTTTTGAATTTCCTAAACCTTTGTATTAGATACATTATGTATTATTATTATTATTATTACAAAGGAATGCAGAATAGTTCTCAGCCTGACCAAGAAAGGAATTACCTGAAACTATAAGAAGTAAATACTATTCCATATTTTCATTTTATTGTTAGAGAACTTTTCAGCATCTCCATATATCATTATTTTCCCTCAACACGAGTTTTTCACATCAGTTTTAACTTTTTTTTTTTGTTTATTTTTTACTGAATTGAATAACAACAGGACTCCTCGAAGTATTTGAACTGATCTTGACAGTATTGTGACCAAGACGGTTTTGATCTTTCCACTGATTTCCAATTCCCACAGTCTCTTTTCCAGGTCACTGAGGATTGTTCCAAGAGCACCAATCTCAATTGATGTCACTGTCATCCTTATATTCCACAGCTCTGTGGTACGATCCAAATATTAGTCAATCATTTTACTTTCTTTCATTTTCATTCTTTGGTCTACTGAAATTGCAAAATCATCTTGATGATAAGCATTTTTTTTCTTGTTGATTAAATGTTGATTTATATGTTCCTATAAATTAACCTAATTCTTTCAGTAAATTTTTAGATATTTTCTGTCCAAAACCAAAAGACTGAATGAAAATTTTAAAATTCAGTCTTTCATCATCTGTCATTTTTCTCTATCATCAGAAATATTTACTTTTGTTGTGCAATAAAAGGCTATAACTAAAACTGGGAGAACTGGTAAAGCTAGTGGGTAGTGATACTTCCCAAAACTGTAAACTTGTCTACATACTTTAGATTGAAATACAATCTACAATAAAATCTAAATGATTATTTTTTCCCCCCATTCCAAAGATTACCCTATTAATTATCTGTTTTATAAATCTTACCCTAGCATAACGGTTGGTAATTTTGGTGTACAGAGTGTTACAACAAGTAATTTTGGATAAGACCAAGCTCAGCTTAATAATTGTATAATCTGTGAGTATATATATATATATATATATATACACACACACACACACATATATATGCAGGGGTGTGGGGGTGGGGAAACAGATTTTTTAATGCATGTTTGGTTACAAAGAACAAATAAGGTGGAATGTAAAACATTTTTCTTATTTATGAACAATGGGTTATAAATCTGAATCAAATAAATGTACAAATTGTTATATATATGTGTGTGTGCGTGTGCGCGCACAACATCACATAATACCACCTTGAAAATGGTAAAAAATTAAGCACATGCCACCCCTATATAAAAAAATATGTCCTTTGAATATATTCTTTCTTCATATTTACATACCATAGGATCTATCCTATCTTATATAAGAAAAGTGTAGGTGGTTATATTTTGTTAGAGATCTAACATCATCCAAATCCAAATGAATTCATTACCAAAAAATGAATCTACATTAAAGGGCAAAAAACATAATTTTATGTAAATTGTCTGAACATTTAATTCAAGATATTTCACAGTATCACAATGAAAAGATTGATTTCAGTTATTTGTATTTATTTTGTATTGCTTATGTCTTTTAGTATTTTGTATTCAATGAATATTGATTTGTTGATAAATGAAAATATAATTGGGGTAAATAGGGATAAGTAGAGACATAGGAGTAGCACCCTTCCCTACACCTCGATGTAGTAGCAATTGAAAAGGGAGCCTTTATGGTCGCCAACTTTCTTACTAGAGACATAATTGGGGTAAATAAGGATAAAAAAAAAGGGTAGAAATTGACTCATAGATCAAAGTACTGACTATACACTTCATTGTAATGAATATTTTTATTTTTGATTCTTAAAATCTAAATTTTTATATAGAATATTCCATTGGGTTAATGTTGTATTAAGCATACAATTCATTTTCATTGGTCTGACCTTTTAACTTATCCTTTAATGTATTTTTTAAAGAAATAACTGACAAACTGCAGGAGTCATAAAGTGATCTTTTAAAAGCAGTAAAATAATTTTTTTTTCCATAAATGTAAGATCTGCACTATTTTGAATTAGTTTATAGTGAAAATTATTTTAATCTTGAAAAAGTATTCGTTTTGAGTCTATTAAAAAAAACCCTCAAATCAAACAGAGAGCTTCATGCTGGTTAGTACGGAGATCAGTGATCAAATGTTTGGTGACTAATAAGAGCAAACCATGTGAAATTTACAGAAGAATGTGTGATGCATATGGAAAAGCATGTTTTAACCAAAAATGTTTATAAATGGGATCAACATGGATTTGCTATTATGATCCTGAGATAAAAAAAAACAATTCATGCAGTGGAAACACACTGACTGTTAAAAAAAACATTCCAGGTTCAGAGGTCAGTAAAGGTCATTCTGACAGTCTTCTGGGACATAAAAGGACACACATTTCTTGATTTCCTTGAAAAATGTTCAGCTATAAACAGGGCTTCCTATTGCCATTTCTTTAGACACCATTCCCTTTATTTATTGAATGACCATCATATTTTGTAAATTCCTGTTTCAGATATGATATCAGCTTTTTTGTTTCATATGAAAAAGTTTGGATCTTTTTTATCATAGTAATAGTGAGATGAGCGAGTTTTTTTCTCTGGGATTATATATATATATATATATAAAATACTACTGCTAGTAACATACACAGATATTTTGAATATTTTGAGAATTGGTTACATAGCAATAATAAACTTCTGTAATCATTTGCAATAACTGAAATGAGACATCTACAAAGTTTTCTGAAAGGTATTTTGGCAAATCACTGTATCACTCATATCTGTCTTTTTTCTGAGCTTGGGACATTAAAAGTGAAGATATTTTAAACTATGGACAAGATTAAGGAGAATACAAGATGCAGCTAGTGGTAATCCCAAAAATTAACTTTGCAGAGAATGCTTCTGAAAAGTGGAATGGCTGCTGAGATAAATGTGAGAAATTTCAAAAAAAGTATTTCAAGAGGACTAGGGACTAATTTTCATTTATATTAATTGCTGGATACTTTTCTAACAAAATACACTCACTTATGTGTGTGTGTGTGTTAGCTATATTTATAAATAAAGAGTGTAATCAATATCAGCAATAGATAATATCTAAGAGTGCTTGGTCTGCATAAAATTGACAGTCATCAAGTGGTGTTGTCTATGTTATACACAAACGCACACACATAAGGGATAGATGAATATGTAAATTGATATATTCGTCTATAAAGAAGCAAAAAGAATAAACTCAAATATATAAGAATGAATTTATTTATGAAGAACTTAAAACAAGAAAAATAATGCTAACTTCTAAAAACATGCTTTTAGGCAATTAATAATCTATATATTTTTTTTAATGTGAGGGGCTGAATTAAGTAAATTTACAAAGAATCACATATGTCAAAATATAGATATACATTATTTTAAATAAAAGTATTTCTTATCATATGGCAATAAACATAGATATTTGGAAGTTCATAAGACATTGTTAAATGTTTCATACATGTATGTAGGTTTCTGTCTGCATATATATCTATGTGTATAGTTTGACATTATATATTGGGTGTTTATAAAAGAAATAAGCACTTTAAAAAATATATTTAAAATATTAACACTGGAGAAGTATTAGAAGTTGGTTCATTACTGAAAATTAAATACTACATAAAACCCAACTTCATCAATACAATTCTCCAGCATTTTTCAACAAATTTCCCAAAAAGTATTATGTGGAATTTCAAACTTCTAATCTGCCCTCCTTGTAGATTTCTGGAGATTGTGTAGGCAATAATCATGAACACACACCAGTTGCTGTTCAGTATTCTTGAACTTTTACCTTTATACAAACATTCTGTTGTTTCAAATTTGTTGAACTGTTTTATAAATTAGCAGAGCACAAAAGTAACAAATTTTACTTTGTGTCAAGCACAAAAATTGCTTTATCAATGAATATCATTTTTTGGTACTCTGACTTAATAATAAATCTAAAATGTTTCTCTTCAAAACTGTGTATCATGAGTGTCAGTATCTTAATCAATTTTTTAAGTATATTTTAGAAACAATCCATTTATTTAGACAATGTGTACGTGTGTGGATATATGTACTTATAGATCAAAGTAAGGATTTCTTAGACACAGAGTCAATGGGGTTTGGTAACTGTCAGTTTCTTACTTATGTGATCATTAGATCAAGAGGTTTCCATGGGTATCCATTTAAAAGGTTTGGTTTAGGTTTGGTTTCTTTTTTTAATAGTATATCAACCTTCATGGATTATTTAATGCCAAAGTCATTCTTGTCAAAGATTAGCAGTGATACTATTTAACCCATAGCTGGGGAGGATAAAAGGTTGATATCTTTCTCGAGGCCATTTATCATAAAGTCAACATAACAGTGTGATACCACAGGAAGTCTCCTCTCCTTTAAAAGGATGACAGTCACCAAATGTTGTAGACTCAATGCCTATGCTATCCTAACTTAAATCTACATATGCTCTACCACTGATATTGAGCACTCTTTCTTTACAAATATACAGAACTATATTATTTATATAGATACATTAGAAAAATAAATAACAACAAAGAAATATTCCTGTTTGTCTTATCATATTAGTGCATCTCTCTCTATATAGATATGTGTGTATATATACATACACATGTGATGTGTATGTGTGTTTGTATCCATTTTCATCACTGTTAATAGGAGGATAGATATTCAAGTGATGATTTTAATTGAAAACGAATCAATTATATTTTATATAAGCAATTATCCTGGAGAAAATGATAAAAACATTAATGTTACCATATCTTTGTATACATAAATTCAGTTTTCTGTTACATTTGAGTATTAGCTTTTTTCATACACAAAAAAAAAACTGTTATAAACATAGATGAAATTTTCTTAGCAAAACATATTTGGGTGTTGATAATATTTTTGATAAAAACATTTCTTATGAATCTAAATACAAAGTTTCTTTTAAAAAGAAAATGTTTTTTATAAACTCTATTGGTGGGATTCTATAATCACAAATATGTTGCAAGAGAATTGTTCTGGTGCTAAATTTAAGATTTCTTGACCAAAAATTGTATATTCTGAACTGAATAAAGATCTTATATTGTATGAACTTCAGTTTTATATATGACACTAAACACTTAATAATAATGTGAAGATTTAAAAATTATATATATATATATATATATATATATTATATATATATATATATATATATATATATATATATATATATATATATATATACATATATATATATATATATATATATATATATATATATATAAATGAGGGTGAATACGCATTCACTATTAGCTTTTTGAATACTTATTCTTCTTAAATTGATAAGTTTATATATGTTTGTGTATACATTTGCATGTGTATGTATATATTGGTACACATGTCTTTGAATACATATATGCAATTATATATTATACATAGAACTATTTATGTGTGTATGTCTATATTTATATATATATATATATATATGAGTATTAATATAAACATCTGTATGTGTTGCATATGCATCAATAAATTGATAGATTCATATAGGAAAGTAGAGAAAATCTAATTTTTATCAGTACACATTTTTTTTATGTGTATACACATACATACAAATTTATATATATATATATTCATGTTTTCAAAAGAACACATACATATAAAGCACAAAAAGGAAAAGTAAACAAGACTAAATCATATAAACAGAGAAACAGGGCAGAGAAAAAGAGACTAGCTGAATTCCCTGTTACTTCTGCCCCACTCCATATATGTACATACATCAAAGAAACTGTTTTATGACAGAAAAAAGCATTTTATTTTACACAATAAATACTTTATAACCTAATTGACTACTTTTTCATCGATCAAACATTATAAAATGAAAATTTCAGATCAACATTCAACTAATAAGAGCGTTCAGGCTAGGGACTTATTGATTTACTCACACATACAGAGAAATCTTTCTTTGCTCATAGGTAAAAAAACAGAAATAGAAAATATACAAGAGAAAATAAAAGAGGACTCAGATGATAATCATTTAAGATTGAATAAACAGGACTAAATCTGAGAATGATCAAGATTTCTTGGTATCAAGATGGTATTTATCAATAAACAGATATAGAAAAATGCATCCTCAGATTTGTAATGAGTATAACTTTGTACACAATTATTAAATAATAACGATGATTAAAAGAATAGATTGACCGATACATCTGATATTATGACACATATAATAAATATGCACTAAATTTTTATTAACAGAAGAGAAGAGTTAGAAAATAAATTGCATAAATTAAGGTGATTTTTTTTAGAGATAACAAAAAAATGCCGTTAATTGGGAAAAACACTAATGCACAAAAAAAGCAATTCACACAAATACATCTTAAATCTGTGTGCATAAATCTATGTGCAATGATGTATAATACAAAATTGTAGCTTTTAAGTATCTGGTCTGGAATGAAATAAAAAATCATATAATGATAAAAAGAAAGTGTTTCTCATGTAAATATTCAATCAAAACCCTAAAAGAAACAAAATCTTATGATCAAAGATAAGGATTTCTGATTTGAATCAAGCTTCACATCCAAATTTTAATCAACTAAGAATGAAATATTTTTACAACAACAAGTATTAATAACATTAATCCTTTAAAGGTCTAAAAAAGATCAAATTAAACTTGCTTACCTTGAGACTTTGAAAGCTTTCACTGAGTCAAGTTCTTATGCCACAGGGAATTATCCATAAATCGGAAATCCCCAAAAGAACAGAACATTTAGCATCTGGCTTGTACTCTATTTTCCACTGTTTTCAAGAAAGACCAAAGAGCTCAAATGTCATACCAAGACAACCAGTGTACAAGTACCGTACTGACCAGCCCCAGTCAAATAAGGTAACACAACATGTTTGGTGACGGTTCACCAAATGTGTGGACAGTACAGGCAAAGAAAAAAAAGAGAGAGGAGCAGGCAGAGTCCAATAACTGTCCATTTGATGAGTATTGATAGTGTTTAATGTGACATAAGGTCGACCAGATCAACAAGTGGGTTTTCCATAGATCCCAAGCCATCAATATCTATTTGCCCGATCATGCCAGGGTGGTTGTGAGATGGCTATGAGGAGGGAGAGAGAGACAATTGATCATAGGTTAGGGGCAGTGGGAGAAGGTTCTGGTTATGCTTTGACTAGAAAAAAAATAAATAAAATGATTACGTATGGATACTGCCTCTCTTTCTGTTCAATATATACAGGATTGGTTTTGCATACTACGCATTCATTGGACAGTGTAAACAATGAAAAGTTCCAATGTCTTCATCTAACTGGTTGTCTTTGAGAGATGAGAGAATCAATTTGCTAATATGCTACCCTATGACTATTCAGTATCAACTATTATCTGAAGTAGACAACAACAAGATTTCAAAAAACAAAAATCTAATAATTATTGAAATCCTTATATACTGATGTACTCCATGTCTCATTTTCAAGATACAGTGGGACCTAAGAAACTTTTTCTATGTTTTTAAAGACCCTCCTCATAATAAAAATAAAGGTAGGGAGAATAGGTTTGATTACTGGTTATGTGATTTAATGTCAAATCCTGTTTTATATATATATATATATATATATATATTGTAAGTGAATAGTTTAAAGATAACTTTACTTACAAATGATGTTTGTTTATTTGGGTTTTATGACATATCAACCCTTGTAGGTTATTTAATGCCAAAGCCATATATATATATATATATATATATATATATATATATATATATATATATATATATATATAAACAGTTTTATTTCAAACAATTCAGTTTAACATAAGTACAGAGTTTGTCAAAAACATTTCTATTTCAAGCTATTCAATTTAGTATAAGTATAGTTTTTATTTACACACAGTTAAATATCAAAACAGTTCTATTTCAAGCGATTCAGTTTAGCATAAGTACACAGTTTAGTTCAATTTGACCCATAAATAGGACCTTATCAGGTTCACTTGTTTGTCTTTTATGGCATATCAACCTTTGTACGTCATTTATTGCCAAATCCATTTTTATATGAATAATCAATTTTATTTCAAGCAATTCAGTTTAGCATGAGTACACAGTTTGATTGTCAACAACATTTCTATTTCAAGCTATTCAGTGTAGTCAAACAGTTATAATTCAACCAATTCACTTTAGTATAAGTATAGATTTTGTTTACACACTGTTAAATGTCAAAACAGTTCTATTTTAAACAATTCAGTTTAGTGTAAGTACAGTTTCAATATCAGAAACAGTTCTATTTAAAACAATTCAGTTCAGTATACAAAAACAATTCTATTTCAAGTAATTCAGTTTAGTACAAGTATGCAGTTTAAATGTCAAAATAGTTCTATTTCAAGCAATTCAGTTAAGCATAAGTACACAGTTCAGTTCTATTTGATCCATAGATAGGAGCCTATCAGGTGCTACCACTCCAGGTCAGAGTGGACCTGGGAGTGATGGCAATGAAGGGGTACTCTGCATTCTCAAAAGTAGTGAGTGTAAATATGTATGTGTGTGTGTGAGAGAGGTAAAAACTTAAGAGGTCCCCAACTTTATGTACTGTTCATGACTTTAAGTATCACATGTGGTATGCCTGCAAGATCTGCATATTGTTAGCAATACCCTGGGGCGGTGCTTTATATTACTATCATTCCAGCTGAGAAGAACTGTTCATAATAACCGATTGGTTTATTTGTTGGTGTCTTTTCGTGGACCTTCTTATTTTAAAATATAATCTTATTCTTTCTTTGGACCTACAACAACCATCTTTATATACATATATATATATATATATGCACACACAGAAGACAAGTGTGAAAGCACTAAGAGGTGATACATGACATAAAGAAACTAACATAAGTTGTGATAATTCAGGAAATGAGATATCTTGAACTACTAATAACATCCAACAAAAGCAGGACGACTAGCTCGAACCTACATACAGCGGCTCTGTGAGGATATGGGATGTAGCCCTGAGGACATACCAGAAGCGATGAATGATAGGGAGGAGTGGTAAGAGAGGGTCTGGGATATCCATGCTGGTGGCACAACATGGTGATATATATGTATATATATATATATATACACACACACACAAAGATTGTTCTTCATCCACTGAGAGAAATGTAAATATTTTAAAAGGTTTGCAAATGATTTCAAAGTTGGTATTTAGGTTTTTAATATTTCATATACTTGTGCTCTACATGTGTTTCAGACAATGTTTTCTTCAGGAGATTTTAAATGGTTAAGTTTCTGTTGTTTTTATAGTAAAGATTGTTTTGATAGGATGTGAACCGTTTTTTTTTTTATTCCAGGATTTCTGTCTGTGAATGTCATACAAGTATTAATTGTCCATGAAGACCTATGTAAATGTTTTTTGTTAATTATATATATATATATATATATATATTTATGTATATAGGTATTATTTGGTCCAGTTAAACCCGAGTTGGGAGTAATTCCATCAGGCCAAAAAAAAACATTCAACTGTGAACATTTAAATTTTCCTGGTAAAGAGCTCAATGTAACTGACATTACAGAGCAATAATTTCTTTAAGAAAAAACAAAAACCGGTCACATTAGGATTATAAATTTATTTCCATCCTGTTATGGGCTTTGATATAAATCAAAAACACCAAAAAATAACAGGACTTCTTCAGATCTAATAGATAAAATAATTCAGAATAGACACAGGAAAGAAGGGTTGGAGTGGGTAGAAGAGGGGTGAAGAGTTTTCTCCTCATTTAGCCCACTTCCGTTTTTTTGTTTTTTTTAACAAGTTGGAATTTTAGTAAATTCATTTTTTTATTTTTTTAAATCTAAATACATTTCAACTTAAAACTCCAGATTTAATACTAATTTAGAAAAGTACAACTTTCTTTAATAACCTTATGTAAGGATACAGTAATACTTATATTAAATTAAATTCAATATATATATATATATATATATATATGTCTGTGTGCACATACATACATGCACCCATATATGTACACACATATTTTCAGAAGTATTGTGCTGATTTTTGTCATTTTTTGTTCTTTCTTTGTTTTCTCTCTCTCTCTCTCTCTCTCTCTCTCTCTATCTATATATATATATATATATGTGTGTGTGTGTGTGTGTGTGTGTGTGTACATACGCATTTTTCAAAAGTACTGTGTGAGTTTTATATGTATGGGAATACATTTGACTCCACACATAGATTTATTTTAAGCTACTCTCTGTGTGTATATATGTTTGTGTGTGAGTGTATTTTGGCTCTGTTTAAGGCTGTTTTAAATCTATCTATGAGTTTGTTTTTTTTTTATTTAGAGTATAATTTTTAAGTCTCCTTTGCTGCATTTATAAAAGTGTTTTGATACATAAAGTTTTCTATTTTCTGGTAAATTAATGTTGTAATTTACTAAACTTTTTACTTAGATATGACACAAGACCATATGAATGCAGCACCCAATGAGACTCAAACTCAGTTGAAAAGGTTTGCTTGTCTAGCTTGCCAATCATAAAACCACTTGAGGCCCATTTCTGGAAATTTAATGTTTTTTTTGTAAAGAGATGTTATTATTCAGTGCTTGAGAGTAGCCAATGTATATTTCTTTGCAGTTAGAACATTTGATTATGTAGAAATCATTTTTGAATTACAGCTTAAATTCATTATCAAAGTTATTTTCGGTTTTTCAAAGTTATAGCATTTTCCTTCTATGACTATATTATTTCTGTGAATAGCTCTGGGTTGTTTTTGTTGTTTGTTGAGATGTATTCTAAGGGTTATTCATTGTTATATTTTTGGGAGTTTGTAATTCTTTTAATGGTTTTTTTTCTGCGAATTCAAAATCTTTATTTATTAGTGTTTCAGGATGTCCCTTCTGGTGGAGGGTTATGTGTGATTCTCCTAGATAGACTTGTCAGAGGTGTATATTCTACATGCTAGGATGGAATTCATGCAGATTTTGAAGTGATGGCTCTTGAAATGGAGATATTATTGGGTTTCAACAAGGTTGTGGTAAATATCTGTAATACTTTGATTTTAATGAAGATGTCTATCTTTTCTATGATCTAATAAATTCTGTTTTTATATTGTTGCTGTAATATTTACTTACAATTTAATATAGATTTTCCTCTATGTAAGTGGAGGTTAGGGTGGTATATGTTGGTACCATTTTCGTTCCCATAGCTGTTCCTAGGATTTGGATGTGATTTATGTTATTGAAATGGAAAGAGTTATTTAGAATTAGTTCTATACCATCTGTGATAAATTTTTTGTTAAATCTTGAGTGTTGGGTTTCTAGGCATTTTTCTCTCCAAAATAAGATGCCTTGTTTTTCTAATTTATAGGGAATATTGGAATATAGGTTTATGACATTAAATGTAAATGGATGTATCAGGATCAGTTTTTTATGGTATGGAGTTTAGAAAGTGGATGTCACCTTTAATGTAATCTATTGGAATTATTGCAGTAAAATAGTTATAAGTTTGCCAAGTCATGTGGGGCATGATGGGTCTACTATTTGAGGTAATCTCTATGTATTCAGTTTTTTGTGTTTTTACAGCTATTTTCATTTCTTTAAGTTTGTGAATTTTTGGTAATTTGCAAAAATTGCTACTTTTAGTTAGTTAGAAAGACCTTTTCGTTTGAGTTCACATTTCATTATGTAATGTGCAGAAATTTCTAATTTTTCGAATTTCTGTGTTTGTTTTAATTTATAGTTGATTTCATTCCTTAGTATTTCCTGGATTTTTGTTCTGTAATATATTTTATTTAAAATGACTACTTGTCTGATTCTTTTATAATTATGTCGTTATTTTTCTGTGAATTTTTTAAGGCTTGTCTTTGTTTGGGTGAGAGGTTGTTATATGTAGTTTTTTTCTTTTAAGTTAATGTTCAAGATCTTTTCGATAAATGTGTTTAATTTAATATTATTATCTTTGTCTGGGATGAATTTAGATTTATTTTTTATAACGGAGTCATCTTTATTTTCTTTGTTACTCTATTTCTCTAGCAATCTAAATGGTTGTTCAAATTCTTTGAGGTCTCTTTAATTCTCCAAGATTGATTTTTGCTTTGGTTTGGTGGCATATCAACCATTGTACATTGTTCAATGCCAAATCCATTTTTATACAAATAAACAGTTCTAGTTCAAACAATTCAGTTTAGCATAAGTACGCAATTTAAATGTCAAAAACATTTCTATTTCAAGCTATTCAGTTTAGTCAAGAAAGTTTAATGCTTCCAAGTATTGGCTTGGTTTGGTTCTATGGCACATCAAACATTATAGGTTATTTAATGCCAAATCTATTTTTAAATATATAAACAGTTCTTTTACAAACAATGCAGTTTAACTTAAGTAGTTCCAATATCAAAAACAGTTTTATTTCAAACAATTCAGTTTAGCATAATTACGCAGTTTAAATGTCAAAACAGTTCTACTTCAAATAATTCAGTTTAGCATAAATAAAGTAAAAAGTAAGTAAAGTTGGTGACCTTAGTCGAGTGTGACCTGAAAAGTCCCTTTTTAATAGCTGTTACACAAAGGTGTTGGGGAGGGTACTTCTCCATTCCCTAGATTCCTCCACTTTACCCTAGATCCTTACCTTATAATGCTGAGTATTAAGCAAGGTGGCATCAAGAACCATTTTTTTAATCTATGGTATAACTCGACCAGGGATTGAACCCCGATCTCATTGAGGAACACTCTACTCATTTGGCCAATGGCCCGGTTTAGCATAAATATACAGTTTAAATGTCAAAACAGTCCTATTTCAAGCAATTCAGTGCAGCATAAGAATACAGTTTAGTTCTATTTAATCCACAGATAGGTCCCTATCAGGTGCTACCACTCCGGGCCAGAGTAGACCTGGGAGTGATGGCAATGAAAGGGTACTCCGCATTCCCCAAAGCTCAAGCATTACTGAAACTTCACCATCAAATTGTTTAGTGTCATATCTAGGACACTCAGGGTCCGCAGAGAAACAGTTGGTGTATTCTACAGCCCCAGCCAACTAAGCAAATTGATTTTTGGGGTGGAGCAAAATTTTAGACTTAGTTTTAATAAATCAATCTGATTTTTGTCTTATATGTTGATAGATTGATTATTTTAGTTGTTAATTCTTATTTGTTTGGCTTGTGTTGCCTAAAAACTATATGCACACACACAAAATCTTTACTATAAAAATAACCACAACTTAATCATTCAAAATCTCCGGAAGAAAACAAAGTCTTAAACACGTGTAAAGCACAAGTATATAAAATATTAAAAACCTAAACACCAAATTTGAATCATTTGCAGACCTATTCATTCTAAAATATATATATTCATAAAGAGTTGTCTGAAACTTTAAATCCTGCCCATCAATTTAAGTTTCATGACTGTTGTGAGAACATAATCATCAGACAGGTTGAAGTATCCTGGTTTTGGGATTTATATTATCACTCTAAAGATTCAGAGCAACGGATTGCTCAAAATATTTTTATTATTGACAATATAGCTCCTATTTCACAAGAAATACTTGAGGACTATTTTAAGACAGATATTCTAAAGAAATATCTGGAATGGAACATTCTAGAATCAGGTGGCATTATAAATATAAGGAAAGACATAAAAGCTTCATAAATATGTGGATATATAGAAAAAAAAACCCTAAACAATTGTGAGGGAAGACTCGTTGGGTAGAGGTTAGTACAATTTTCTTTTTTAAAAATAACACTGGATTTTCTATGACTTGTAAAATCTGCTGGTGAATTTTTGTTATATTTTAATCTAAGAATCTTGATTTATTTCTAATCGACTAAATTGTTTTACCAGGTGCAACTATCATGAGTCAACTTAACAATTGTTTGAATTTACCGCGCCAAACTTAGAAATTTAGCATTCCACCTCCACTAAAAATAAATAAAATAAAAACCTAGTAGGGTCTGTATCGGATGACAAGATGAAATATATCCCAAAATTTCTTTGAATATATGTCAGTCCTGGACTTTAACTAAGTTAAAACTTAAGGTGAAAGGATTTATTTTTATTTTATTTTATTTTATTTTTTCTACTTTTATTTTTATTTTATTTATTTATTTCTATTTTCATTTTATTTTTTTATTTTATTTTATTTTATTTCTTATTTATTTTTATTTTTATTTTTTTTCCACGTACTCATGGGAAGCAGCATCGTGTACGTGAAGGTGTTCGAATTCGCAATGCCTAATATTTCCTGAACGTTTAAGTCTTGCGGCTTAACGCTCAGGATTGTCAGTTCGATCGGGGAACTACTGCTGCTCATCTATAAGAGTGGCTTCTATAGATGAGAATAAAAACAGCTATCGAAAGATAACCATGACTCATACTCAAACCACATTCACAAACCGCATCGCTCTTTGCGCGGGTAAAAAAGGGGCGCGTCCTGGCCTCAGTGTTCGAAAAATCAGCTACAGAGCTCAAACTACTAAAATGCAAACAAACAATACAGATAGCGACATTTAACGTTAGAACCCTAAATAGAATAGGACCACTACCAGAGCTAACTGCATCAGCCGTAGAACATAAGATAGACATAACCTGTATACAAGAACATCGATACACTCACACCGAAGATATCAAATATCACGAAACTGGCAATGGATGGATGCTGGTGACTGTATCGGCGTGGAAAAACTCTGTCAATGCATCGGTAGGAGGGGTGGGAATGCTTATAGGACCAAGAGCGCTAAAAACACTTAATAGCATTGAGAGAATTCAACCTAGGATGATGGCCGCAACGTTTAATGGCAACCCCAAAGCAACGATCATCTCCTGCTACAGCCCTACCAATGTCAGCGAAGAAACCAAACTAGTCACCTTCTACGAGGAGCTATCCTCCCTAGTACGTAGCATTCCGAAACACAACCTGCTAGTCATTGGTGGAGATATGAATGCACAAATCGGGAAAAACAGAAACAACAAATACAGCCTACACAACACATCAAACAGGAATGGACAACATCTAATTGATTTCATGATAGAAAATAGATTAACATGCCTCAATACAAACTTTCAAAAAAGGGAGGGAAAATTATGGACCCACACATACGCGAACAAGAGTAAAGCACAGATAGACTACCTCCTTATAAACAGAAAATGGAAAAATAGTGTGATGAATTGCGAGGCATACTCCACTTTCGAGGGCGTGTCCTCCGATCATCGAATAGTCACGGCCAAAATACGTCTAAGCCTACGAAAAAACGCCACACGAACAGTGACAACTAGGCGCTATGACTGGGCCCTACTTGACATTAGAGACAAATATGCATTAGAATTAAGAAACAGATTCGAAGCACTACAAGACAAGGCAGAAAAAGTTACCCCAAATGACGAATATGAAAACTTTGTTGAAGCACACCTAGAAGCGGCATCAAAGTGTATCCCAACAAAACCTAGAACTAAATATAGAGTCCCTTGGGAAACGTCAGAGGTTAGAGGAAAACGTGCACTCGTGAAAACTGCCTCCAAACGCTATCGGAAGAACCCAACAAACACAAGTGCCCGAAAACTAGAAAAAGCACAATATCAATTCGCAGGAATATATCTAAAAGAACAGGCAGGATACATACAAAATCAGATAGATAAGATTAAAGACTCGGTGGAAGATAGACAATCCAGGATAGCCTGGCAAACAATAAACGAAATAAGTAGAAGGAAGAGCACAACCAAAGCAAAATTGAAAGCTGCAAGCCAACAAGAAAGAGTAAAACTGTGGGAACAGCATTTCTAAAATCTACTAGGAAGCCCGCCGAAAATAACGGATGAACCGATCACCAGAATTATCAGTAAGCAATTAGACATTAAACTAGGGCCTTTCACCAAAGAAGAACTCGACTCGGTTCTTAAAAAAATTTAAAATAGGAAAGCTGCAGGGCTAGACGAGATCCCCCCAGAAGTGTGGAAGACTAGACAATTCGACGATATACTGCTCCGGCAATGCAACGCTGTCTATAGTCAAAATAGGATAGAAAGATGGATGAAGGGATGCATCCTTCCTTTCCCTAAAAAAGGCGACCTTGGATTAGCCAAGAACTACCGAGGGATAACGCTTACATCCATAGCAGCCAAAATCTACAATGCCCGACTACGAAACCGCATAGAACCCAAAATAGACAACATCCTTAGGAAAAACCAAAATGGCTTCCGGAGAAATAAATCCACAACCTCACAAATATTGACCATCCGTAGAATCCTTGAAGGCGTCCGGGCAAAAAACCTTCAGGCGACATTACTATTTGTCGACTTTACCAAGGCCTTCGATTCCATACACAGAGGGAAAATGGAACTAATCCTACTAGCATACGGCCTACCAAAAGAAACCGTAGCAGCAATAATGATCCTCTACAAAAACACAAAAGTAAAGGTACGTTCACCAGATGGAGACACGGAATACTTCGACATTGTTGCAGGAGTACTACAAGGAGACACGCTAGCCCCATACCTCTTTATCATCTGTCTAGAATACGTGCTTAGAACTTCGATTGACAAAATCAGAGAAAATGGCTTCGAGCTGACTAAGAAAAGAAGCAAAAGGTACCCCGCAAAAACAATCACAGACGCCAACTACGCTGATGACTTAGCGTTACTGGCAAATACGCCTAATCAAACAGAGACACTACTGCATAGTTTGGAACGAGCTGCAGCAGGCATTGGCCTCCATGTCAATGTGCACAAAACTGAATATATGTGTTACAACCAAACGGGCAACATTACCACTCTAGACGAAGCCTCTCTAAGGCTAGTGGACAAATTCACCTACCTAGGAAGTAGCGTCTCATCAACAGAAAACGACATCAACACACGGCTGACGAAAGCATGGACGGCTATAGATAGGCTCTCAATAATATGGAAATCAGACCTGACCGATGAAATGAAGCGCAGTTTCTTCCAGGCAGCAGTTGTATCGATACTGCTATATGGATGCACTACATGGACGCTAACCAAACGGCTGGAGAAGAAACTTGACGGCAACTACACAAGAATGTTGAGAGCAATATCGAACAAGTCCTGGCGACAACACCCCTCGAGACGCCAACTGTACGGCCACCTGCCTCCCATCACGAAAACTATACAGGTCAGACGAGCCAGACACGCTGGACACTGCTGGAGAAGCAAAGACGAGCTCCTAAGTGACGTATTACTATGGACCCCCACATATGGCCAAGCAAAAGCAGGACGACCAGCCCGAACTTACATACAGCAGCTATGTGAGGACACAGGATGTAACCCAGAAGACCTGCCGGAGGCGATGAACGATAGGGAAAAGTGGCGAGAGATGGTCAAGGATATCCGTGCTGGTGGCATGACTTGATGATGATGATGATGATTTTAAGACAAATAGTCTACAATGGACCTGGTTCTGGGCATCAACTTGCCCAAAACATTTTTAAGTCTGAGTGCATTTCTTCCACTCCCAGTCATGCCACTGACTTAAAATATGGCAGCCATATTTTGATTTTAAGTTTTTTAAATTCCTTTTTCAATATAAAATTTTGTTTAGATTGTATCAACTGTCAACAGATGACCTTGGCATTCCTCTCTGCCATTAACAATAAACTTTTTTCTATTCAAGGGTCACTGACATTGTAAAATGTTTGAATAGTTTTCTTATTTACTCAAGTTTTCATCAAGTTTACCTTTTTTTTTTTGAATAAGTAATATTTAGCTTTTTGTCTGCAATAGTTTGTAAAAAAGATCTTAAAAAAGGATTTTGTAAACTGTTTTAAAAAATGGAAATTGGGATTTTTTGAGAGTCTAAAGGGTGTACTTTAATAGGGACAAATCAACATTACTCTAAATAGGCTGTTTTTCATTCATATTAAATAATTTATGGACAGATCTAATAGCTTCCTCCATGAAAGGAATATATCATCTTGGATTTACAACAACTGGGTTTTTTTAAGCTTTCATATAATAATGTTCTGGGAATTTTTAACAACATTTTATTTAGTTCTCCGGAGTAGATTAGTCTGGCCCTGGGTATATTGGGACTGAATCAGGGACTGAACTCAAAACTGCCAGTCCCTAGATATACTTTAACCAAATTTTTTATCCACTAGGTCATGTCCCAAAGGACAATCTGGTTATGGTAACTTGAAACCTTGTACCTAATATTGCTTATCTGCCTCTTCAACTGGGCTAGAGTATTTTCTTTTATGCCTTATTGCAAGACTAATTAACTGATATGGTTGGTTGGTTTTATGGCATATCAGCCTTAGGTTATTTAATGCTTAAGTTGATAAAAAAATAAAGAGCACTTCATGAATTAGCATATGATTCTTCTGCAGGAGCCATGCTAATCATATCTATATCAGTGCACTTTTAATATATAAATTACTGAAACAAGTACTTAACTGATGTGGCCACCCTGTTTGTGGGTCTTAGAATATGCTGACTGTATGTGCTGCAGAGGAGTAAGACTAAACCTTCCAAAAAAGGATTAGGCTCCAATTCTGGAGCTCTGAGTCGTATGAAGTATCCTTTTATTTGCCATTACATCCAGATCCTCTCTGACTTGGAGAGATAATACCTGTCAGAATTCCATTAGTTATTGATACAATATAAGGGTAAATTATTTGTATTAAGAATAGTTACTTGAAGCTATTATTGTTTACTAAAGATTCTTATTAGTTACTGGAAGCCATAAAACTATGTGCAAACAAATAACTATAATCAAATAGAAATAATAACTTGAAACCATATAATTATTAGTATTAGCTAAGAAAACTTGAACCCATATCACTGTATTCCATTCACTTCTTTTAGAGAGAAATACCTGATATCAGGTAACTGTCAGCAAAAACTCTTAAGAAAAAAATGTAAATAAACTTGATTCCCTAACCTTTTGGCATAAAATAACCCATGACTTGTTAACATGCTGTTAAAATCAATCATTCATTAACTGATATGAGATATCTTTTAAGCATGAACAATGAAATGATCACAATCCATCTCTATGAATTGAATTCACAAACTATAAGTGCTGATAATTTCTGTATAAATCAAATAAAAGATTCCATTGAAAATTCCTAATTTACCAAACATGACAGATATCTGAAAGAAAGAATGGAAGATGCTGCAACTGAAACAATAAAAACAATGAAAAGATTATTTTTTAAAAGTATTAATATCCATTTGAATGGATGTAGTACAAACCTCTCACACCATGTGGACAGTGTTGAATCATTCTCGTTTTAAGTTATTAATTTTATATAAATTTGCTTCATTGTGACAGATTCATATGAAGAGATAAACAAATTTAGTGACAGTGGTCTATATTAAGGAAAATCAAATCAAAAGTTTTGCAATATTTTAGTTTAGTTGTGTTTTATGGCATATCAACCCTTGTAGTTTATTAAATTCCAAATCCTGTTTATATATGTACAAATGATTTGTAATCAAATAGTTTGTTGGTAGCATTTTTTAAATGAGTCAGAGATCATTTGTTTGCACACAGTTAAATTGTTTCAAATGTTGCAAACACTAGCAATATTTTTATTCATGCTCATTTGCAGAGTGCAGATCACATGAGCAAAACAGTTCAAGCTGTGAAAGGTACCTGATTCTGTTGGTAGTATCATGCTGGCTGGTGTACTGACATGTTGTGCATTATTTCACCCAGCATATGTGGTTTAAAAGCCTCAAAGATGAACATTCATCGTTCTCAAATCCCGAAACTTATTCTTTATGAGTTCAAACTGCGTCATAATGCCACAAAAGCAAAGGAAAACATTTGCTGTGCAAGAGGTGAAGATGTAGTGGATCACAGTAACCAGATGGTTCTAGAAATTTTGTTCAGGTTGCAATAACCTTAATGACCAGGTAAGGTCAGGTAGGCCTAAAACCATAGATTCTGAAGCCATGATCTAGTTCATTGAGGTAAATTTAGAGAGCATCTGTCGAGCTTGGCATCTAACAGTCTAGTGTGGTTTGTCACCTTCATAACCTCTGCAAAAGCATCTACAGCTGCTGAATTGTGCCTCATGTTACCAAAATATTGCAACTCTTTTGACTCACCCTAGTGTATATTATTTATTATATATATGAGAGAGAGAGAGAGATTGATTAGAATAAGATATAGCTAGATATATTAGAAATATATGCATGAGAGAAGAAAAAACAGAAAACAAATTAAAGAAAAATACAAAAGAAAAAAAAAGTCAGAATTTCTAAGAAGACAAAACTATAATAAAAGACACAAATGGAGACACCAATTTGAAATAGTGAAAGTTAAAAGTAAAGTGAGAAAGAGAGACAGAAATATAAGATGAGAGAAAGAAAGAAAAAGAAGCCAAAAGAGAGAAACTGACAAAGAAAACAAAAGATCTTTTTAAAATAATTGAGGAAAACTAAAAGCACGGTATCATGTGAAATAAAGAATTAAATAAAGAACATTGGCCAATTCTTTCCTTGAAATAACTTGGTTAGAACCCTAAGCTGGCCATAAGTCACTAAAGCTTAAAGCAAACCTTTTCATTTCTTGTAAAAGCCCTGTAGTAGAGTTCTTTTACTCTTATCTTTGATGTCTTTGAACTGATTAACACTGACTAAAGATACTCCCTTCTACTGAGTCAAAATGTAACAATATCTGCATTGAAAGTTAGAGAAACTAAAGGTTTGATACATATAGTACACATATAAGTAATTTTATGATTTAAATTCATACAGGTTCATTCAGTTGGTTAGCAATACTTTAAAAGATATCACCAAAAACTATGACAGTATTTACATATTACTAAAATTCCCATCGTGTTTATATATCATAGATACTATCCCTGGTAAAAATTATGGAATTAGAACACTTAGAGGATGTTCACTTGAGTTTTTTTTTTAGTTATTTATCAGTAAATAAACTAAAAATAGATTAGATGCAAAACATTTTTCTTTAACTGCTAAACATACTGACTTCATATAATATTCCTTTTATATATATATATATATATATATATATATATAAAGTTTACATATGCTTCATATAATTTCTAAAAGTGAAAAGGCAGTAAGCCAAGTTGAAAAATTAATTTGACCAAAAAAATTTTTTTTTTAGATATATTTTGACAAAAATATATTTTTATATTCTGGACTTGTTAACATATAGCAGCACAATATTTGTACAATATATGCAAAAATATATAGATATCTTTCAGAAATTCCCGAGTCCCCTTTTATCAGTATAAAACTATTAGACATTAAATTTGAATTTAAGGATTTACAGAAATGGCATAAATATATAAAATGCAACATGAACAGTTTTTATTTAGATATAGCCTTAAAAAATAAATTAAAATCTAGCCTATATTTCACTTATTGAATCTTTGGGAAAAGTCTAACTTGTTTCATTTCTTTGCTTAACAGCATATCAACCTTCATGGGTTATTTAATGCTAAAGCTATCCTTGTAGAACAGTAATCACAGTCTAGTATATTAACTACTCCATCACAGACCAGTAAAGTCAGCCGAGGCTGTAGAATATACTGACTGCATCTCTACAGAGGAGTAAGACCCCCCCCCTGCCAACGAGTGTCCGGATTATGACATTAAACTATCTTATGGGAAGGCTCCAGACCAGGGAATTTGAAGTCCTCCTTCATTGCCATTACTCCCAGGTTCACTCTGACCTGTAGTGGTAGCACCTGATAGAGTCCTATCTATGGGTTGAATAGAATAAACTATGTATGCAAACAAATGACTGATGTTAAATTGAGACTTATATAGTGATACTTGAAACCATTTAGCTATGTGCAAAAAGATCTCAGGCTTGTTTAAGAATGTTATTTACAAAATGTGTTTGCAAATCATATATATATATATATATATATATATATACATATACATATCTAATATATATGTATAAGCCGGATTTGGTATTAAATAACCAATAATGGTTGACACGCCATAAAACTAAATTATATATATTTAATATATATGTATAAACTGGATTTGTCATTAAATAACCTTCAATGATTGATATGCCATAAAACCAAACCAAATCCTATATATTTGATATATATGTATAAACCAGATTTGATATGACATAAACCCTAACCAAACCAAATCATATATATTTAATATATATGTATTAAGAGGATTTGGCATTAAATGACCTACAAGGGTTGATATGCCATAAAACTAAACCAAACCAAACATTACAGGGACTTCCTCTGATTTAGTAGGAACTTTTATAAAAAGATATTCATATAAATGTTTATTCAATCCTGAAGTGGGAGAATTTAATTTAAGAATACATTTACTTTCACATTTTTGATGATAATAAATGAAGAAGCTAGAAGAATACATTAAACATTATGTTTAGTTAAAGTGAAATTAATGAAATAGTCCTGTTCAGTGAAGAGATGATCCAGATTCGGCTGAAGGAAGAGCTGCTTGCTGCTTCTGTTGTGGTATGATCATCTGTGTAGAAGGAATATCCAAAAGCAAACATTATCAAGGCATGCTGACAGCATGGACTCGCATTCACCATCTTTCTCTATTGGCCATTACTCTTAATAAGTCATATAGACAGCATCCAGTATCCGCACAGAGGTGATGAATGTAAGTTTTCACTGGTTGGCCAACACTTGTGGGTCATTGAGTTGGAGTCCATAGAAGAATGTTGTTTATGAGTTCATTCCATCTTCTCCAGCAGTGCCAAAATGTTTTGCCCATTTTGAATGGTTTGTACTGCTGCTGTTTTTTTAGAATTCTGCTTCCAGGATTTGTTCAAAACAGCATCTTTGCGTCACTCCAATCCAACTTGTTCTCCAGGCATTTTGTTGAAGTCCAAGATGTAAAACCATTCAGTAGTACTGACACAGCTAAAGTTTCACAGAATTCCCATTTTATGCATAGGTTAAGTATGAACAGCTATTTGCAGGTTAATGACCATATGGAAATCTGATTTATTTGATGACATATGTTGACATCTCTTCAGTAGATGAGTCATTGCTTACAAGTTTGAAATGTGCCTTTTACTTGATTTTTCTCTTTTGAGTCTTTGTGGAGATGGTGCAACTTTAGTTGAAATCATTTTTCTTAAATTGTGCTTGAGATTTCTCTATCTCTCTCTCCATATATATATATATATATATATATATATTTGCCAACTCCTCGGCATAAGTGGGATTCAACACAAGGTTAATTTTTAAGTAAAGCTCGAAAGAATTAAATTCAGACTTATCCTTCTCCTAGACCAGTTGCTGTATCAAGGTTAAAGAGCTGAGTCTGCCCTACTATTTACCCATAGCTGAAAGAAGAATAGTTTAATTTATATATTTCTCCAAGAGTAATAGCATGACATGAAAATGCAAACAGCCTTGTTCAGGTTTTGAACTCAGGTCAGGGGGTCCATTTCCTATGACAATATCCATTTCATCATATGTATTTCACAAATCTTTCACCCTTTCTCTCTCTCTCTATATATATATATCTTTCCAATGCCTTTTAGTCGACTTCATACTCCAAACACGACTTTCTGATTGACTCCCACATTTACTCATTCTTGTCATATATATGATGACCTTTGTTGACCTGTCCATCATCAGAGACATATTTACATCTTCAACTTCCTAGCATCAACCAATTTGCAGACATTTAATCTAAAGATGAACCTAATACCCTTGACATTAAACTACACAACAAACTTTCAATCCAAGTCCAATTTTAAACATTCACAAAAAGAAATGCACATATATTTACCATAATTTAGCCACATAATATGTTCAAACCTGGATGATGCTGTTTGTATTTCATTCATGCAAAGAAAAGTAAAAACTCATCTCTTCTTCTCTCAGCTATGGATGAAATTGTAAGGTAGACAAGACACTTTATCCTAAGTATGGCAACCAATCTAGGAGAAGAAAAACTAAATTCAAACCAGTTGTACTCCACTCAAAAAATGTGTCACATTCTGCTTATGGTGGAGGGGTTGAGTAAAAGTATATTTACTGCTACAAACATTCCATGACAGTCATCATTGTAGGAAATGGAATCAGAGACCCAAGTTCAAATACAGGAAAGGGATGTTTGCATTTCATATCGCAAAAAGGGATAAAAGCATAAATCCATTTTTCTCTCTTTAACTACGGATTAAGAGTGGGACAGGCTGAGCTTTTCAGCCTTGGTTAGGCAACCAGTCTTGAGAAGGAAAACTAAATTCAAACTGACTCTAGTTTGCTTAAAGACTTACCTAATGTCATATCCTGCCAATAACGGAGAAGAAGTTGGGGAAAGACTTTCATTTTTATGTAGCACATTTCTTTAACATGCAAGTGCTTTCAACTCCATCAACTTTCTATTTTACACCTTTTTGAAATGTTATTTAACCACTTTATATAATTATCTTTCTTAAAAAGCTTACTCAGAAGACTTCTAAATAATCGTAAACTAGTGTTGTTGGTTGGTTGGGTTTTATGACATATCAACATTTGTAGGTTATTTAATACCAAATCCATTTTTTTAAACAAATAATCAGTTCTATTTCAAACATTTCAATTTAGCATGAGTACATAGTTTAATTGTCAAAAACATTTCAAGCTATTCAATTTAGGCAAACAGTTCTAATACAACCAATTTAGTTTAGTATAGTTATTCAATCCAGTGAAACAGTTCTAATTCAAACAATTCATCTTAGTACAAGTATAGTTTTTGTCCACACGGTTAAATGTCAAAACAGTTCTATTTCAAGCAGTTCAGTTTTGCAAAAGTTTAGTTCTGTTTGACCATAGATAGGTGCTACCACTCTGGGCTTGAGTAAACCTGGGAGCGATGGCAATGAAGGGGCACTCCCCAAAGCTCCAGCATTACTCGAACCTGACCATCAGATTGTTTAGTGTCTATCCAGGACACTCATTGGGAGGGTCTAATCCCTCTGCAGAGAAGCAGTTGGTGTATTCTACAGCCCCAGCCTACTTGGCAATACATAGAGTTAAATGTAAAAACAGTTTTATTACAGATAATTCAGTTTAGCATAAGTACACAGTTTAAATGTCAAAACAGTTCTATTTTGAGCAATTTAGTTTAGCATAGATATGCAGTTTAAATGCAATAATATTCTATTTGACCCATAGATAGGACCCTATCAGATGCTACGACTCTGGGTCAGAATGGACCTGGGAGCAATGGCAATGAAGGGGTGCTCCACATTCCTCAAAGCACCAGCATTACTGGAGCCTCAACATCAGATTGTTTAGTGTCATATCCAGGACACTCAATAGGGGGGGAGGAGGTTACCTCTCTGCAGAAGTGCAGTCGGAGTATTCTACAGCCACAGCTGACTGGGCAAACTAGTGTAGTGTCTCTGTTGTATTGTACTATTGGTTCTATTTTACATGAGGCTGTGTTCTTCACTAAGATAATTGCAAATGGCTACTCTCATAACTGACTGTTCTGTATTGCCAGAAAGATTGTTACTAATGCTCTATATGAGAAGGTGCTGAAAAGATGTAAGCTTAACCAATCATTTTTATTGATTCTGTTTTAAGAGTTAAAAGAGACTTGAGAAACAATGTAGCAAATATGTTGGACTGTAGGATGAATGTATCAACTAGCATAACTATTTTATGCCACTAGGTCATTCGCCTCTGGACTGAACAGAGAATTTTTCACAAGCTTCTTAAATGCACTGAGTTCTGAAGTCAGTTTCAGGTCAAAATTCAAAATGTCTATACTAACACTGAGTTGGATTGATTAATTTATTATAATGGCATATCAACTCATCTAGGGTTATTTCATGTTGTGAGATCGGAGAATTATATTCAGTGTAAATTTATATTAATATTTTTTGTATTGTTGTTTCTTAAAAGTTTTTGCACACAGTATTTGTTTCCACACAGCAAATAACAATAATTCTTAGCTTCAAATAATTATTCTTAATATAAATAATTTACAGTCATATGGTATCAAGAATTCCTATGTAATACAAATAATTTTTGAAACAGATCTATTTAACCTTTAGATGGAATCCTAACAGATACTCTCACTCTTGGTTTGAGTTCACCTGGAAATAAAGGCAATGAAGAGTGCTCCACATTCTACAAATCTACAACACTGGAACCTTACCATTATCATAGCCCACTGGCTACTCAGATCGGGAATCTGTGTTTTGAAAAAAATGCAATGTCATTTACGCTGTCAGTGAACAGAATCTTTCACAGCAACAAAAAGTGAACCCTGGTATCAAGAAATGTAATATCACCAAGTTTATCAGCGAGTGAACTTTTCCAGCACCAACTCAGAGGTCATTTTCAAAATAAATTGATTTTGCAAACAGTCTCAAAACTATTTTCTAATTGTTGAGCATAGTGGGTAATATTTGCAAGCTTGTCTTAATAATATAATGATTTATTTCATTATTACACATAATTAAAGAGAAGCATCCTGTCCAAAAATCAGATAAATACACAACCTTTTTCTGCAATAAAACCAGCAGTCACTGACGGCAAAAATCAGTTTGATGGCTAACTGTGGTTTTAGGTGACAGGAATTTGTTGCGTTTTACTGGTCCTTGCACCCCGACCAGACTCTTTACAACAGTCCTGTCAAACCCTAACCCAGTACCCTTTTTCACTGGTACCACCACCCAAATGACCTGATGCCTCATTCAGGCCTTTGAGCATTGGTCCAGCCTTTGCTCCAGCTTTCCCTTTTTCCTGTCGTTTTCAGGGCTAAATCTAAAAAGTCTTTATCATATTTACCACCCCCTCCACTCGGGCAGGATATGACACAATGTCAATTTTTTAAGCGGAGTTTAACAGGTTTGAATTCAGAGTTTTCCTTCTCCTAGACTAGTTGCCTCACTAAGGCTGAAGAACTCAGTCTGCCCTACTATTTACCCATAGCTGGAGAGAGAATAATTAGATTCATACCTTTCCCAAGGGTATTAGTGCTATGTGAAAATGCAATCAGTCTTGTCCTTTAACGACTACCTCCAGTCCTCTTCCAGCTCTTTACAGAGTCATAAGATTCCCTAGCATCACAGGACATAACAAAGCCACAACACCAATTCCTACACCTTGGCATGACAACATCTTGAGATAAGTAGCAGAACAGATTCCTGCATTTTAGCTCATCTACACCAAAGAAATCAGCAACATTAAATCCAGAAGCAGAACAGATGCATCCAGCAACTTCAGCCATATAACCAAACCTATTGAGCTAAAACTTTGGACCATCGGTTGACCAACAAACACTCTTTGTTAGTATGAGTTGCCAAATAAAAAAGTTGGCATTATAAAATTATTCTCGTCTTAGTCATCTTTGCCTAGTTTGTGTCACATCACTTTCTTTATAAAAGTTTGCAGGATCAATGTATTTATCAGCCCAGCAACACCATTATTTGCAGTTTAATGTCCTATCTAGGATCCCCCTTATTTTAGGAGTGGGGTCTTTCTGCCTCAGCAAAAAATACTAACAGCATATTTTAAACCCCACTAATAGGGTGTCCTTGTACTGAAGGATTATTCTATATTTTCCCACTGCTGCATTATCTAGAAAGATTTCTGAACTTTGAGCAATCCTGTTTATAGCTTCAATAGATTTTTAGATGAACACTGAAATTGGCAAGAAAAATTTTCTGCTTCACCTTACTTCCAACTGACTAAAATGTTTGTTTTATAAATCCTCTACATGGTTTTCAAGCTTTGTTTTTGATGAAGCACGATTGAAGGTCTCAGGAGACTATCAGCAATTTGAATTCAAACACAAGGCAAAATTTCAAATACAAAATGGCCGCCAGTTATCTGGCATTTCATAGTAATTGAAGGATTTATTTTTCAAGAATGCCATGCCAAATTGCTATATATATCAAACAGAAACTTGTTTATTACTTATACAAATAGAATAATCCAACACCCCATATCTTAGAAAGAGTAAAATTGCATGTTTTTAGATGGCCAAAAGAAATAACATTTCAACATTTGAAGAAAAAATTGACATTTTGGTTTGTTGTTTTATTTGTTTGTTTTAAATTTATTATAAAAGAAGAAAGTTATTTACTCAAAGCTGAAACCCATGACAGATATTATTATTCCAAGTCATTTCAGAGATACTTCCTGACTGCTGCATATAGCAAGTAACATTTACTATCTTCTCTAAGTCATATAAGGATCAGTCTCATTATACACAGGAATTACAGAGAATTCATGAATTCTTTGTTGGAGAAGCAATTTACCTTGCTATAAAATCATCAGTTAAAGATGACATTGCCAGATAGGAAGTGGACCTGGCCCAGGGTGAAAGATTTTACTTTGTTCTTTTCACTTGTATGACCTCTTGAATTCTAAACAACTGGACACCACCACCTTGGTTTTCCCAGCAACACCCTGTGAACTCAGCAGTCCTGCTATTTTTATCTGCCTTTTCCAGAACAAAAAAGTCTTTCTCACCAATCCAGCCTGATGCAGCAACACCTAGCCAAACAGACTAATCAGCTCAGTGAACTCAGCTGTCCAGCTACTTAAAACTGCCCTTTTCAGGTCAAGAAAGTTTTTCTTGATAATTTGGCTGAGAAGATCAGCTAGCCAAATGCAGCAACACTGGGAGTAAAATCGACCAGTCCAGTGTGGCAATGCCTTGCAATTCAGGCTGTATTTTCTGGCCTATGAACAAATAACCTCATGCACTGACAACACCAGTCTGCAAGATGACAAAGCTACAGCCCTACTAACAGAGACCTTCAAAACCACTTTGAATTTATTAAAGTTGTCAAATTGATCCTAGAATAATAAACGTGGTTACTTTTTTAGAGTTAAATATCTTGTTTTTCTATCCTTTCCTGTATCACTCATTTTTAAAAGTTTGAAGGGTCAGCTTTCATAAATGCACCCGCAACAACTTTTATAATCAGTTTTGTTATTAAGACATCACCCAAGCTTTGCTGCTTTGTTGTTGTTGTTATTGTTGTTGTTAGAACTTTCATCTCTTGTTGCATACCAATCTGCTAATTCTTTGATTTGTGCAAATTTACCTCTTCAGAATAATTTTTGGTTGTTGCTTGGTTGGTTGTTTAAGCTTTATGGCATATCAATCTTTGTAGGTTATTTAACGTCAAATCCATTTTTATGAAAATAGTTCTATTTCAAACAATTCAGTTTAGCATAAGTACACAGTTTGAATATAAGTACAGTTTAATTATGAAAAACATTTCTATTTCAAGCTATTCAGTTTAGTCAAACAATTCAGTCTAGCATAAGTATGCCGTTAGTTCTATTTAACCCATAGATAGGGCCCTATCAGGTGCTACCATGCCAGACCAGAGTGGACCTAGGAGCAATGACAATAAGGGGTGCTCCATATTCCCCAAAGCTCCAGTATTACTGGAACCTCACCATCAGATTGTTTAGTGTCATATCCAGGACACTTATTGGGGAGGGGGTCTTACCCCTCTGCAGAGGTGCAGTCAGTGTATTGTACAGCCCCAGTCGACTGGGCAAATGATTTTTGGACTTTTCATGTTTAATCTGATTATTGATCAGTAAATTTTCAAATGTAGATTCTGATCCATTATCACTGTGGGTGCATTTAAACAATCATAATTTTAAAGTCTCAAAACCTGTTAAAAGCTTTTAAACCAATGAACATTTTTAATACTGTTTTATCAACGTGTTTATCAAGACATCTGTTTTGTAAATTCATAGATGATTCTTCAATGTCTCAAGTCAATTACATTCAGTGTTCAGCATTCACAGTCACAAAGAAAAACTTCAAATAAAAAATAGCTGCTACCTATCAGGCATTTTATTGTAATTTTAGGATTTATTTTTCCCAGAATGCAACACCAAATTCATATATATGACAGGAAGTTGTCTATTATTTATACCAATAGAATAATCCAACAATCTGAATCTGACTGAGAAAATGTTATGATGATAGAACAATATATATGTGTGTGTGTGTGTGTGTGTGTGTGTGTGTGTGTGTGTGTAATAAAAAAATTTAGCCCAAATCTGCAAACCATGACATCAGCAAATTCTATCTTCATAACAGAGAACAACTTTTTCAGTTTGTATCTCTTTTCACCTCTCTGTAATCTCCGTGTCTCCACAGCATAAGATTTGAATATCTGTAGCTGTGGAACAGTAATTGAATATATAAAAACATCTTTAATTAAATGAATCCTCAGTAGGTGCGACAAGCATAACAATTATAATCATCAGAAATGAAATCAACAACTTAAGTAGAAATCCTGAATGAGACTATATTTCACTTCATGCCAATACCCTTAGGAAAGGCATGAATCCATATCTTCCCCTTCCAGCTAAGGGTAGATTGTTGGACAGTCTAGTCGAAGAGAATGAAAACTCTCAATTCAAACCAGCTATACTCTGATTAAAAAGTGACCTCGTCTTACATCATACATATGGCAGAGTAGATGGGTAAATACACCAGTATTTTGTTTTTTTTGTAAATTCCAAATGAAGTATTAAATTTAATCCTCTTCAGAATACTGTTTTCAGTTGTATATTTTATATGATATAGTTTTTAAAATGATCTTGTTACAGAGACTACACTCTGATCATAGAACGTAAAGATATTACACTCAAATTCAAAACAGATGTATGTATCTATATAACCTCCCCATCATGAGCAGGATGAGACACAAAGTCAGTTTTTAAGCTGAGTAAAGCCAGTTTGAATTCAGTTTTTCTTCTCCAAGACAAGTTGCCTGAAACAATCTGCCCTACAATTTACTCATAGCTAAGGGAAGAAGAGATGGATTCATGCCTTTCCCAATGACATAAGCATGAAGTAAAATGGAAACAGCCTTGTCAAGGGTTTGAATTTGGGTTACTATTGAACTATTAATCATCATAAATGATAACATGTACAATAATATTACATATTAAACCTAATTTGATTAATTATAACAATAAACTATAATTTTAATTTCAACATATAGTTAATTTAAACACAGAAGAATTAAAAAGTAACCATTTAAAACCTTTACATGAAGGAGGAACAAATCTTACTCAATAGTCCAGTTGAGATTAAAAATGTTCCCTTCATCTCAAATGCTCATCATCTTTTTTATAATATCCCAAAAGTAACTAAAGACAACAGTATTGTCCTCTGTGTAAACAAAATCCATGGTTGTTGACATTTCCACAAAGCTCAAGTTTTTTGCTTTTCTTTCACAGTTTTTTTCCCCATGTACAACCTATTTTCATTATTAATAACAAATGTATCTTTTCCTCGCTTGTGATATGGTTTATTTCTATAACCAACTTGGAAGATTTTCTCTTTAAACAGGCATTACTTAAACTGGCAGTTTTTTTTCCCTCAGTTTGTTACAATCCTTATCGACTGACTTTTTATAGAATGTCAACTCATCTAGGGTTATTTTATGCCGAGAGGTTAAGGAATTGTGTTCATATTTACATTTCTTGTAAAGTTGTTTATCAAGGTTATTTTTTTTTTTTTGCATTCAGTCCAATCAAATATTAATCATCTTTGGTATCAAGTACTGCAATCAAATACCAATCATTTTTCAACAGATCTATTTAACCAATAAATGGGACTATAACAGTTACTAACACTCCAGGTCATAGTGGACCTGGGAGTAATGGCAGTGAAAGAGTACTCTACACTCTCCAGGATTGGAACCTCACCATCAGATACAGTTTTGTGTCAATGCCAAGAACATCTCTTTTAGAGTGGTCTTACACTTGTGCAGGAATGAATGAGTCAGTGTATTCTAAACTTTAACAACAGCAACTGCATTTGTAATTTTAGTTATTATGCCATAAAATGAAACGCAGTTTCTTCCAGGCAGCGGTCACATCGATACTGCTATATGGATGCACTACATGGACTCTAATAAAACGGCTGGAGAAGAAGCTAGACGGCAATTACACAAGAATGCTGCGAGCAATCTTGAACAAGTCCTGGCGGCAACACCCCACAAGACACCAACTGTACGGCCAACTGCCTCCTATCACGAAAACTATTCAAGTTAGATGAACCAGACATGCAGGACACTGCTGGAGAAGCAGGGACGAACTCATAAGTGATGTACTCTTATGGACCCCCACACATGGCCGTGCAAAAGCAGGACGACCAGCACAAACATACATTCAGCAACTATGTGAGGATACAGGATGTTTTTCTGAAGACCTGCCTGAGGCGATGAATGATAGGGAAAAGTGGCGAGAGAGGGTCAGGGATATCCGTGCTACTAGCACGACATGATGATGATGATGAATTGACTGACCACCCTGAATTAATATTTTGGTTCCCCAGTAATGATATGGCATCTCTGTTCTCTCTAATATCAAATACGCTATAACAATTCTTCTGGTGTGAAGTATTCTTATCAATCAATGAGTTATTCTGACATGCTTCTTAATATTTGTTATTTTTACTAGTTCATTTCAATTATCAGAATCTTCTTTTTAACAGATTCATTCAAAATAAATAACATGACAATTACTATAGATTTCATGATGGATGTTTTATTTTGTTGGTTGGTTTTATGACATGTCAGCTCTTGTTGGGTAAAGTCAAAGACATTTTCAGAAACATAGTCTCTGTCATAATTTTGTTTTTCAGTTTTCAAAAACTGGAAGTATTAGTTCTGCTACAGTTATTTGTCAATAAAATGGTGTTTGGTCTGTATGTTTGTCTTTCTGTCTCTCTAAAGAAACAGATTGACAGACAGATAGACAAAAACAATCAGATGTTAAATCTCTCTCTCTCTCTCTCTTTAGAGAGAGAGAGAGAGATTTAACATCTGATTGGAGTTTTTTGTGAGATCTATTACAGTTACCTTCCAGAGAAATTTTGAGAAAAGTCTTCAATCATAAATAGTACAAAAATATATTGACATGCCAGTCTGTTAATAAAGTTGATAATTCTTTTAAATATCAATGAAAATCATTGAAAGTTTATTCTTTATTACCCATTCGTTCTTTTTATTTACCAATCATTGATGTAAAAACAACCAGAAGTGAAATTAAAAGAAACAGCATAAATGAACGAAATACCAATAAATAAAATTAATAATTCTGACAATGAATCATTTAAGAGGTTTTTGACATCTTAAATAATTTCTTTTCAAGTCTGATATTTGATTTTTGCTTACTCAAGAAGCAGCACTTAAACCATCTTGCTTAGTTTAGCTAATTTTAGTCAGATTGAGTCTTTATTTTTTATCTAATTTTCACAATTTTAATTTCAACTTGATAAATATTAACTTATTTACTAATTAATTAAAATAATAACAAATGAAAAAAAGTTCTAGAATGAAAATAAATTTCATAATGTCAGGCAGATTAAAATCTGACCTACCAGTACATTGCTTCTTATGATATATTTGATAAATCATTGGATGTATTTAACCAACTCCTCCACTTTGCGTAGGATGTGATACAAAGCTAATTTTTATATTTAATGAGCTCAGTCATATATACCCAACCTATTCATTGAGAGCAGAATGGGTTAAAGGGTCAATTTTTAAGCAGACTACAACTGGTTGGAATTCTGGGTTTTCCTGCTCCTTGATTGGTCACTTAAGTAAGGTTGAAGAACCCATTCTTCCCAACAATTTACTCATAACTGCAGGAATAACAGATGGATTCATGCCTTTCCTAAGGGCATTAGCTTGAAGTAAAGTGCAAACAACTTTGTCCAAGATTTGAACTCAGACTGCTTATTCCATTTCCCACAATAATCACTATCATGCAAAGTGCCCTTCCAGATCAATGCAGGAAATCTCGTTTCATACATAAATCCTAAAATGGAAATTGATATTATTAATTATATTACATAATTGTCCTATCCTACTAATCCCTGTTCAACAGAATTGTTGATGGATGATGACTTTATTTAACTTTGTTCTTCAACTTTCCATTCAACAAAACATTTTAAAATGATAGTGAACAATAAAATATTGTGTTTCCAAGCATTGATATGCTATCTATTTTTCCTGAAATAAGTCACAACAATTTGCTTTGCATCCTACAAATCCAAGATAGCTAACTTGTATGTTTATTCTTTTTTCTTTAATTTTGTTAGTCAAAATCAAATTGTGATATTAATGATTATAGTACTTTTAAGACATTAAAAGCAAAAATGGTACGTTCACTGTATCAAAAATACGATAAAATGACTTATCTAATGTAACAGGTAACACCCTTCTCTTTATATTCTTTCCACCATTAAAAAAATGAATGTTAAAACATTAAAAAATGTCAACAAATTTCCATCATATTTTCTGATTTTAATGGTTTCTTAAGTTTTACATTTAAATTAATTTTTTTCTTTGTGTTTGTTTGGCTCCACACACACACACACCTGAAAATGTCACATATGGAATTTTCATTTTATCTAAGTAAATTTGATAAACATAGTAGACACCTGCTCATTAAAACTGATGTGGAAATTGGCTGTAAAACTGCTTTTTTAAAAAAAGTGACCAACCAGCAAAGAAGCAGGTGCTTGTTATAAATGATACAATGAAAAATTTTAGGTCATAGAAAAATATTTTGGGTATCAGCGGAAGAAACATCCAAAAAAAAAAAAAAAAAAAAAAAAAAAAAAAAGTGAAAATTATAATCAAAATAAGAAACTGAGATGAAAAAAAGTAAAGCAACACAAAACAAATATCAAAGGAAGTTTCCTCATTTACTTATATATCAATCGATAAATGATTTGTGACGAGGTAGGAAAAGATGTAGTTATTGAAGGAAAACACATGAACATCATTCCTTGGAAATTCCTCATTTGGTTGAAATGGAAAAAATTCCATACACAGCCATTTTTTTAACAAGTAAAAATTAAATATTTGAACACCACAAAATAGCATAAAATGAGAACACCAATTAAGTTACTGAATAATAATATATATATATACGCACACCTTATACATATATACACACACATATACCACACATTATATATAGTGTGTTCTCTAAAATTAAGATACAAGTTTTCTGTGTTTTATCATTTTGTAGCAAAGACTAAAGTTTTTTTGTATAACTTTTCACCACATATTTGTTTATTTAAAAAATTTGAGACAGATATTTAATTATGATACTAACTGCAAAGTGATTATGATACTATCCCATGAAGTAATTACTATACTATTCCACAAAGAAAAGAAAAAGATAGGCACATACTTGGACCTTGCCTGAGAACTGAGGAAGATGAGGGTAAATGTAATAGCAATTATAATTGGTGCATTTGGAATTGTTGTGAAGGGACTGGAGGAATTGAAAATCAGTAGGAGAATCAAAACCATCCAGATTACACCATTGCTCAAATTTGCTAGAATACTGAGAAGAGTCCTGGAGACTTGAGGAGACTTGCTATTACTCAGACTCCAATAAAAAACTCCCAGCTAATGCTGGGGGTGTCCTCATGGCGTAATGGTTAAAGCGATGGACTGCGGAATCGTAGTAAGCGAGTTTGTACTCCAGTCGCGCTATTACATTCACTTTCAGGCAAATACCGTTGGGAAAGGTATGAACCCCCTTATCCTTCCACCTATGGGTTAAATAGTACCACTACTGTTCTTCTAGGAAAATAGCTTTGGCATTAAATAACCTACAAAGGTTGATATGCCATTAAACAAAGAAACCAAACCAAACCAGCTAATGCTAGTGTAAAAAACTTGCAAGGAGTAAAATAATAATAATAATGATGATAAGGTTTGCACACAGTTATATAGTTTCTATAATTTCAACTAATAATGGTAATAATTTGTACCCAGTTATATGGTTTTCCGGCATTTCTATCAAATACACATCATTTATATACAATCAAATGGCTCTAAGTAACTATCCCTATTTAATAATAATAATAACTATTATTTGTTTGCACATAGTTATATGGTTTTAAGTATTTCAAGCAATGAAATGATCTTAACTCATAATAATAATCCTCTGTAAACAATTATAATTTAATGTAACCATTCTTAAAATAAATAATTTGCATCCAGTTTAATGGTATTCCTTTCTAATACTAATAAATTATACACATATGGTTTCAAGTATTCCAATCTAATGCTAATAACTTAGACACAATTATATAGTTATTAAGTATACTGATCTACTATTAATAACTTATATTGAAGTATATTGTTTCAAGTAGCTGGTAATAATCCTCAGTAAAGAGTTATACCATCAAGTAACTATTCTTGATATAAATCATTTGCACACAAATGGTTTCAGGTATTTCTATCTAATGCAAATAATTTTCAAGAAGATTTATTTGAGCCATTGATGGGATCCTAACAGATACTACCACTCTGAGACAAAATGGACCAAGGAAGTAATTGTAAAAAAGGACAACGTCTACACTTAGCAGAATACTGCAACTGAAGTCTAACCACTGGATGTAGTTTAATGTGATACTCAGGACACCAAATGATGCTCCAGTAGGAAAATAACAAAGAAAGGTCACTAACTTCCCATCTTTTTTCATTTTCTCAAACCTTTGATTCCTAAAGTCACATTCAAATGTGCTTTCCTTCATTTTTAACAACTTCAGTTGTTTCTTTATCCACACTCGATCGTTTGTCAAAAACATTACAAACTTTTTCCGTTCAGGCAATGTACGACAATAACTGCCTCTGGAGCTCAAGTATCTGAAAATCCTTTTCTTTTTTGATCTAGGACTTCGTACAATCCCTCTGCTTCAAAGAAACATCAGAAACTATCTCATCTTGTATTCACAGGAATCTTCAGGCATGAACTCTAAATGTTTTATGTCATACGATTTTTTCCTACGAATATTTGGGATCAGAGAAATGGAAATGTACATACTATAAAAGTAAAGTGTAAAACAGAGCAGCAATGCCGGGAGCTAATCCTTGAAATCTTTTTACCATGATATCACTAAAGAAGAATGTTTAAACAAACAACTTATGCTTTGATTAATTTCTTTGTGCTTTTCAGCTCAAAGGTTTAGTTTTCTCTTTACTCTATCTTCCCGTTTAGAAAGAAAACTAAAAATCCTGTTATTGTAGAGAGACTTTAGGAAACGAAATATGTTCATGTAGGCATTTATCAGAATAAGCATATTGCTTCCCCCAACACAACTTAATGGTATAAAGCTTTACAAGTTGCAACTTACCCCTAACCATATTTTCTACTTTGTCATCCTAGAATAGAGCTTTTCAAACTATTTACTTAATGCATTCCTTGTAACCAAATTTAATTTCCATTCACCCCCAAATAAGATAATATTGATGACAATTTTTAGTTTCACTGAATACCATGATGAGAAAGGTTGATTTTTTAATGTTTTTGGTTTCAAGAAAAGTTGTTATGAATAGAATATTGAATTATATGATTATATCCACAACAAAAAATACCTAGCAAGACTGAAACTATCTTAACAAGTGAAGATCCAGATCTCGTTGGTCAGGGCAGGGTTTTTCAAGGTTGGAGAGTTTGGTTAAAAATAATTATAAAATTTTGATTGTATGATATCATATTTCATTAGAAATTATAAAAACCTGATTTCTTTGTTTTAGAAGAAAATTAACTTTTTACAAAATAAAAATGGTTATAAAAATTTACAAATTTTCACAAGAATTTATAAAATTAAAATTAAAACTTTTTCAATATTTTCGTAAGAATTGAGAATTTTTTCTAAAAATCTATAAATTATATAAAAAAAAATTTGATAAAAAGTTAAAGATATCTTTCTTACAATTTATATAAATCAAAATTAAAAATATTTTTCTTAAATTCATAGATTATAAAAAAATCAACATTTAAAAAATTGTTAAGGATGCAACTCTCATCATCTTAATCTCTTGATTTGGTGACTATGAACTTTTCTATGCCAAAAGCTAAGATTCCCCCTATTTCATGGTATTTGTTAGATGATGGATCTCCCATTGCCCATGCAGCAGGTCTCCCCTCTTCATGACACTGATTTTATCTAAGGAAAGAGCAATGTTTCAAACAAATTGATATTAGAGTCACCTCAAGAGTTGCTAAACTGAAGTGAGGAACTATGTTTGTTGACCTCGGCACTTCAGTTCCTGGTTTAATCACTTTACCGCCGCAAGTTACCCTGCCGTTCTAGTAGGAGTTTGAATAAAGAGTTTTTACCTTCTATATTAATCATGCTATCAAGACTAGATATTTCAGTCTATTTACCCTTGGCTTGAGATAGAAACATTTCAGATTTTTTCAAGAGTTATTAACACCCCAAAATGCAAACAACTTTATCCAGAATTTGAATTTAGCTCAGTGAATATAAATATTCTTGTTACTTCTGTCACCAAAAACATGAAATATTTTTACTAGTGAAAAACTTAATGCTCCATAAATTTTGCCTTGTATAAGACCTGGTTAAGTCCACTTAATATCTCTGCATCTAACCAGAATTCCTATAATGTTTAAAAATAATGGCAACCCACCCAAAATGAATGATAATTTTTGGGGGTCTGTATTTTTGCTGAATATCCTTTTTAATCACCCAAATTCTCAATATAGCAGAGATGACCATGAAAGGGTAATTAAAAGCCTTCATTCTTTTCTGAATAGAAGTATCATTATCATTATGGACTGCCATAATAATGGGAACCGAAGAAGTTCACAAGTTGTCAAGCTGATTAGATATGTTTATACAGATTATGTAAAAGTGTACATCTGACCAAGGTTTATGTACAAGTATGGGTCAAAAGTTTTGCATTATTTTGATATATGATATTTTGAGGCATATATATCATATCACTAAAGCAGTTCAATCCGTGGAAGGTACCAGCCCTCGTTGGTAGTATCAGCGTAGTTGATGGACTGATTCATTGTGCATTGCTTCACACCTGTGTCTAATTTATAAATCACACAGATCAACATGAATATAGTCTCATTCAGAAATTTATGCTTTGAAAGTTTAAACTGGGCCATAATGATGTGGAAGAAACCAAAAACATTTGTTGTGCAAAAGGTAAAGGTGCAGTTGATTAAAGTATAGTAACTAGATGAATCAAGAAATTTTACTCAGGATCTAGTAACAAGTAAGGTCAGGTGGGTCTTAAACTATGGATTCCAAAGCCTTACTCAAAACTAGAAAGGCAAATCCATCTCATAGCACTCAGTACCATGGAAGTTCAGCATCTCATAGTTTGGTGTAGTTCATCATCTTCACAACTGCAGCAAAAAACATCCACAGCTACAAAATTGTGCCTCATATCACCAAAATATTGCAATACTTTTGACTCACTCAACTATGTGCAAGTGGATATCTGACCAAGGTTTATGTATGTACTTTTGAGCTCTGTGACATGTACTGTGTATGTGTGCGTATAGTGTGCTTGAGTAACCTATTTCTTAGTATGTACATATGACTTGTGCATATCTCCCAGCTTATGCTTATATGGAAGACCAAAAGCAGAACAATCATTTAAAAGGCCCATGTTTTATTGATTCCACACCACCTGCTCCCTCCCTACACACCTACTCCTTGTGCTTTTTCTCCATTCCGTCTATTACAAGAATAGAATCAGTCTGATGCCAGAGAACATTTGTCGGCCCTCAGCCTCCTACGAAGCTCTCAATTCAGACAAGAAGTTCTTCACAGCTGAACAAGGCTGCATGGGAAACTTCAACTTCCCTCAGAAAAAAAAAAAAAGAATATACATAAACAAAAAAACAAAAAAGGGAAGAAAAAAGAAGTTGAAAAGAAACAAGTTACAACTCCTTTGAATGCACTCAACACTACAAAAAAAAGACGTTTGGGTTGGTAACTTTTAGAAAAAGGGAAAATAATGAGAATATCTATCCTTGTAATTCTCTCTCTCTCTATATATATATATATATATATATATATATATATATATAAATGCACACTCACACACACAAATATAGATAGATAGATAGATAGAGATAGAAATACACACATTGTCTGTATACAAATATCTCAGTGTTTGTAATGTGGAAGTCCATAAATTTAGTAAATGGCATTTGGGTTGCTAACTTTTAGAAAAAGGAAAAATAATGAAAATATCTATGTAACGTTCTCTCTCTCTGCAGATATATATATATATATATATATATACACATATATATATATATATATATATACATGTAAGCAAGCTTGAAAGTATGTGTGTGTGTATATATATATATATATATATATATATAGAGAGAGAGAGAGAGAGAGAGAGACATACAAGAGAAATACAGAGTGCACAAATATTTGTGTTTGGAATGTGAGATTACATAAATTTAGCAAAGGTTTTTTGTTGGTCGGGTTTTATGTTGGTTATTTAATGCCAAATCTTATATATATATATATATATATATATATATATATATATTTACCAACCCCTCCACTCGGGCAGGATATGACACAAGGTCAATTTTTAAGTGGAGTTTAACAGGTTTGAATTCATGCCAAATCATATATGATTTGTAAATGAATAGTTTATAAGTAACATTTTAAACAAACCAGAGCTCTTTTGTCTGAACTCAGTTAAACGATTTCAATTATTCCAGTCAAACATGAATAATTCAATTTAATAATAATCATTTATTTGCTCACTGTTAAATAGTTTCAAGTATTCCTATTCTACACTAATAGTTTTATTCCATATTATTCATTCCTTTGCACACAGATAAATGCTTTCAAGTAATGCTGTGTAACACTAACAATTCGATTTAACATCAGTCATTTGTTTGCACACAGTTATATGGTTAAACTGATCTATTTGAGTTATAGATGGAATCCTAACAGGTATTACCACTCTGGATCAGAGTGGACCTGGGAGTCATGGCAGCAAAGGGATACTTCCCATTCCTCAAAGCTCCATAACTGGAGCTTCACCATCAGATGATTTACTGTCATACCCAGGATACTAGTTCTATTTGACCAATAGATGGAACCTTAACAAGTACTATCATTCCAGGCCAGAGAGGACCTGGCAGTAATATCAATGAAGGGATATTCCACATTCCCAAAGCCTCATCATCAGATGCATTTTACTGTCATACTCTGAACACTTGTTTTCGAGTGGGTCTTACTTCTCTGTAGAGATTCAATCAGCATATTCCACAGCCCCAGTGACTGGGCTAAAAGATCTTTGAAAAAATTATAATATACATATATTTGATGACATGTAAACACAGATGACCCTGTGTGTGTGTGTGTGTGTGTATGTGTTGATGCATGTGAATGCATTTGCCAAAGGTCGAGATACATGTGCATGTTTGGATGGAATATGTTTGAGTATAAATCTGAGCACACATTAAACTTAGGGTATCTATTTATGTATTTATATAAAGATGTTTTTTATATCCAAATATTTGTGGGACTGCAGTTTGTGAAAAAAATTCCAGTGTCTTATCATTTGAAAACAAGCAAGTGAACATCCAGCAGAAATTCTTTTCATAGAAAAAACTGGAAACTTTTCAACACAACTTAATCGATATGAATAAATTCAAATTTCTGTACTTGTGCTCACATCAAAATGGTTTGAACCATGTTTGACATTTGTTCACATGATCAGTGTGGAATGTATATTATATGTACTAGCAGATGGCATTCATCAGTTGTGGGATATCTAATTTTAAAAAGATTTTATTAAATAATTGCTCTATGTTATTCATTTGTAATTTTATTGTTTTATTTTGGTTTGGTTTCTTTGTTTAATGGTATATCAACCTTCATGGACTATTTAAAGTCAAAGTCAGCTTTGCAGAAGTACAGGTGGGGTACTAATTAATTTATAGTCACGGAATAAGGGGGTTCATGCCTTACCCAAGGGTATTAATCTGAAAGGGAACCCAATAGCATGGCTGCAGTTCAAACTTGCTTACTACAATGTCACATTAGTTGTCTAAATTTCTGTGACGAAGCTTGATGATTTTTATCATTGAAGGTTTTGTACTATTGTCTTCATCTTCATAGTTATTTCCACAATGTTTCGGATGATATGTCCTCCAGCCTTCTTTAGGAAGGTGTTTGTCAAATTTGGGAACCACGAATTAAAACTCCATCTGGAAAAAATATCACAGTGAAGCACAGATACTACAGCTAGTGTGTGTGTGTGTGTGTGAAATACAGATAAATGATTCAAAAAATCTCTTGGAGTAGGTTAAAAAGTTGGTCATCAATAGATTACTTTAAAACAAAATGGTCCATATAAACACTAGATGATGAATAAAATTTTAGCAGAATAAATAAAAGCATAGGGAACCATAGGGGATGAATTTAGTAATTTACAATTATAAATTCCTTTATTCCAGGTAGAGCAAATAGTTCTGGATCATGAAGACTGGTTGCCAGATATCATACATCCTGCAGAATACTTGATGAGGTGTGATGTATCTTAAAATATAACCTATTCAAAACATGCAGGGCATTTAAATGAATGAACAAATTAACTCTGATATTGTTAAAACATTAAATATGGTTACAAGGGACATACCAAGTAAAAGGTTTGAGAAGCTCTGGTTTAAAATGTTTGCAGTATTCTTTAACTGAAATTCTTACACTTATCTGACCAGATCCTTAACCCAAATGACAATGGGCATTTACAAATATGACTGACTTTCTTTTCCAAAATATATGATATTCTAAGTATAAATGTGGATATGCCGATAAAATATCAGACAACTTGAGAGAAATAAGTCTTCAAAAACCAATTTGGTGGATTATGGTTTATATATTCATCATCATTATATTTTTCCTTATATGAACTTCATCTGATAATAATTTGGGAAAAAAATTATTGAATTTTATGAAAAAGGTTGTAATATAATTAGGAATGCCAATTTTTATGATACTTTAAAAAGTAAGAAATGAAAAAAGGTTCAAAATTTTGCTTGTGATCATCCTTTAAGATATGAATTAAAGGAATTAAAAACATTAGTTTTCTGTGAAGTGAAATATTGTTCATAATAAATGAGAATAAAACAGTACATTAAAATTAGTGAATAGTAATTTTTTTTTTTATGAAGCCCATACTGAGCAAAACATCATAATATATAAACATTTCACTCAATTGGTTCATGGAAATTATTTTTCTCTCACTTCTAATAGCATAAGACAGATAACACCAATATACACCTAACAGTTGATCCATAAAAATTATTTGATTTTATCTGACATTATCAAATGATTTTATTATAAATGGATCATAAGAAATTAAATAAATCATCTACCAGAATAAATTGATGTCTTTTCATAAGAATCATGATATATTCAAAGAAATCTATATCTCTTTCCAGTATGAATAACTCTCTCAAAATACACAAACAGAGTACTGAAAAGTTATCTTACTAACCACAAGTCTATCAACAGCTTGAATCTAATTATTGTCTTCATAATACTGTCACTAGTTCTTGAACACTTTGGAAAAAAAAAAAATACATACACATTCTGTGCCAGCATTTAACCATCAACAACTTCATGGTTTATTTTTCTATAGACATAATTACAAATTTAACATTTAAAATTATGGAGTTGAAGACAGAAGAATAGTAAGATGGGAAAATGCTTCAATTTTTTTTAAGAAGATTCTTTGAGCAAGCTTTTGAAAAAGTACAGTCATTTTTATCAGGACTCTGAATTATAAAACAGATGATTAATTTTGCGTTCTGTTTTTACAGTAGTTTCTCTGTAACAAGAACTCTTCTATTAAACATGGCATCTCAGAGTTCAACGGTAAAAGATACAAACAATTGAACTACAGAGGTGATTGGTTTCTAGTAGTGAAGGTTTGTATAGAATCAACCACACTTTTTGGATGATATGATAACAGAAGAATGGTGCATCAAAGTGCCACAGATTCTCATCAGGTTTTAAATACACAGTTTTTTCCTTTTGCCTGACTGGTTGCTCTCTCAAAGCTAGAGATCCCAAACTGGCCAATTATTTTAGTTCTTACTCCAAGTTTCACACCTGTATGGTAATCCTCAAATAATTAAAACTTACTGTTTATTCACAGTGAGATTAGTCAGGTGGAAAATGGTGGTACAAAACAAAATTTTGGAATGCTTTTTTTTAATCCTATGATGATTGCAATTAAGGCATAGAACTTTTCATTTGTATTTTAAGCATACACATACACACATATCTCTATATACACCCAATATTTCAAAAATAAAATAAGATGATAATAAAAACAGTATAAACTCAAGACTGAGTCTCACATTGTTTAACCTCAGGTGAGTTAGTATTTGACACGTTGAATACTAGCTTGTCTGCAACATGTAAAATATTAGCTCACTCAAGGATTGCCAAAATGAGTCTCATTCATGAGTTATCCTATTTTATATCATTATTTTATTCATTCCTTTCTATTCTTAAAATAGTGTAATATTGCTCGGCATTCTTGTTTATTGAGCACTCTAAAGGTTTTGCTGATTAAAAATAGTTTTAGCAATAAATTGCTATCATAATTATTTGTGTGTGTGTGAGTGTGTATGTGTGATCTGACCACACCTGGCAAACATCATACTACACAAAAATAATATCAAAATAGAAAATGGATAAATAAAAAAAAATTCAAAAAAGGGATTTTTCTCCTGGATATATTAAGGATAGCTATCATAGTATCAAGATTAACAATCTCATCTTTTGGTCAATTTTTCTAATGCTGTTCATTTGATCATCACTGGGTGTCACATCATTGTAATCTGTAACATCTTAGGCTAAGTTTGATAGATTGTTATAGATATATGTGTGTTTCTATAAATCTAAAAGAGTGTTTCAAGAATAATTTTGTGTTGAAAAAACACTACTTAAAGAGCCATTGGATTGGTTAACAGAGCCTAAACAGATTAGTTCTTTTTTACCCTCTCCAAATGAACCAGCCAAATGCTGAAATATGTTGACAAATGGATCAATGATTATTATTGGCCATGAAATGGTACACTCTCTTGAATCAGTCTGAGCAACCTGACAGATTCTATATACTAGCAATATGTTTTGAGATAAAGAATTAATTTTGTGATAGTTCATCAAGAGATGATTAAATTTTGATTCCATGTCAACTGGATATGTATATGTGTGCTAACTCTCTACCATGAGCAAAATGTAACACAAAGTAAATTTTAAGTGGAGTACAGGTGGTTTTAAATTTAGAGTTTTTAGATTGATTGTTGTATTAAAGCTTAAGGGTACAGTCTGACCTACTATTTACCCATGCTAAACCTTTGTAAATATCTACAAATATTTGGATGATCATTAATATGGGGTTGACATTTGTCAGTTTTAGCTGAATCTCATACAAAATTGAATGGAGAGAGTTGAATTATAAAGAATGTTACACCTACCTAGAATAATTAAGCTTACAAAATCTCCTTTTTTCTCATTGGTGTGACTTCTGACCACATATCCTCATGAGAAATTTACAACTTATAGGAGACCATATCTTTTCTTTCCAAAACTGGCTGCTTTATCAAAGGCAAAAGAACCAAGTTTGCTCTGATATTTACTCATAGATTTAAGGAGAAACAATTCTGCTATGAGAAAGATGTGACACAAGGTCAATTTCTAAGTGAAGAACAGTTGGTTTGAATTCACAATTTTCCTTCTCCTAGGCTGGTTGCCTTTACATGCAAAAGAACTAAACCAGCACTACTATTACTCATAGCTTGATTGACAAGCCCATGCAGACTTATAAAGGCTCAGGTGACCTTACAGGAGATTCCTGATTCTACTGACAAGTTTAAATTGATGGAGATAGATGAATTTAGTTTCAATGATGACTTAGATTTTGACAGAACTGGCAGTTGGCCAACTACATATACAGCTGATGGCAATATATATATATATATATACTCTGGGCCATTTGACAAACACAATAATGATGAAATGATAAAAACCTGAAATACTTGAATAAAAATGTCTCAGCCATTTAGCTGGAACATAATCCTACGAGAATATATATGGTATAGAGAAGTGCATAAATTTGAGCTCAGTTAAAACTGATTATCAAGAAATAAATTCAGTTTTAAAAAGGTTTATCTTAAAAAAAAATAATGTACTTTTATTTCATTGGTTTATGAATGAGCAAATCATCAAGTCATTTTATAGTTAATCAGTTAAGTAAACAAACAAAAATAATCCATCAACTTTAATATATATATAATGTGTGTGTGTGTGTGTGTGTGTATGGATTTATGTATATATGTGTGTGTGTATTGCACAGAGTGGACTTAAGAGAAATTATATGGAAAGGTACTCCATATTCTCCAAATACCAGGATTTGAGCCTTACAATCAAATGCAGTGTAATGTCAGGACACGTAGAGCCTTCTTTTTCGGCATGTAACTGACTTTCAACCACTGTTTTCTAACACCTTTAAGATAAAAAGGGTTGGGTGTTTGCCACAAGAACAATTTGGAAAATAATATCATATAGGTGTTATGGGTTGATATGACCAGCCAACTGCTTGGATTGGGCCTCTCCAACCGCCCATCTAGCTCAGTAAGGGCCAAAATTGAGTGATGCAAGTCATATGATCAATTCAGTTGCTGGGTCATGGACTGCTCATTCAACAAGATCTTGTCCTCAAGCCTAATAGGTTGCCCCCAACAGTCAACTAGTGGCCTTGTTGTAGTGGAGGTCTTACCTTCTGCAGAGGTAAAGGTCAGTTTATTCTATACCCTCAATAGAGACGGCATGTAAACTAATGCATTCTATATTTTTAGTGATTATAAAATTAAGTGATATAGTTGAAGTGGTGAACTTCATTTCTGATTCTGTTATTATAAATAGTATTACCAGATAGAGGGAATGCTATGTATTGATCTGAAAGAAAAATCAGTGAAATTGTTAAAAGAACATTTTGTGTAGTAGCAGGAGCTGTTTTGAGAATAGAATATCTTGCGGTAAGTGGGATATTGAATGGTAAAGGTTGGATGGGTGGTATACTGTTAATTATTCTTTCTTTGTTTATGAATGTACATGATTTTCTCCTTTTCTGAAACATACAATATGTTCATTGATAGCAAGGTAGGTAGGTAGGTAACATGGTATTTATATACAGAAGGTTATATCAACTTTTATTTACCTGAAGCAAAAAGAATGCACTGCTTCATAAGTCTTTCATGGAAGCAGTCATTTGTAATGTGAGTCATTTGCATGTACAGGTTTGAGACTTTATGTTACTATTGCTTATAAATATGCATGAGTTATCATGCATATAAGGAACCGTACAAAGTGACAGAAGGCAGTTTTTTTGTCAACAATGGTCGGATGGGAAACAGAATGAGAGGGACACTTGGTTGGAGTATAAAGAACAGACTTTTGTATGAGAGACTAAGAGAAAAAGAGTGAGAAGAAAAACTAATTCTGTCTGCCTTTGTTGTTTAGTAGACACAAAAAACAAGTCTATCAGCATTTCAAGTTACAAAGGTACAAGAAAAATGTTGTATTTATCAAGAAGCATCATGCTTGGCTTCATAAATGTCAAATTTGTTATAATACCATTTATCTATTACTAAAATTCTTATATATATATATATATATATATATAATAACATAACCCATAAAAAATCTCTGGTAAGATTTTTATTACTGCAATGCACTTAAAATGACAGAGTTAACAATGAAATTTTGATGAGAATACTTCCTCACTAAGTAGAAGCATCACTCTAAGCATGGGCAGCTGTTTCAGTGAGAAGTAATCATTAAGATTTGTATAAACATTTTTTAACACAAATTCTGCTTCTTCTCACTTTAAAAGGATTATTAAAAATATCATAGCACAATGTAATATAACTAAAAGACTTGACACTTGACAAAATAAAAATAAGAAATGAATCAAGTTAAGCATTGTTATTGCCTGACATTGTGAGATGAAGCACTCTCTTCATTCCACAAGTTGTTGGGACTGATTATCCAAAATGTCCTCTCTTCATTTGTCAACTGAAGAAAAGGTATTAAGCCAACAAAGATAACCATATGACTTCAAACAGCTCCTGAAAAAATGTAGTTAAGTCACCAACAACTGCTACATTGGTGATAGCTCATTATCAGATGGCAAAAGGGCAACATACAAACACGACTTGTCTTAAGCATTAGGACCTCTGTTACTCTATTCGAACAATTCCATCTCTGAGACTAATAAAGTAGGTGGCAGTAGATAACAAACACTAACTACAGAGAAGTTTTTCCTTTAAGTCGCAACTGGCTTTTCCAGTATTGTTGAATCATTCTTTGTTTTTGTTCATGCGAATGCTCATCTCATTGTACCCCAGCCACTAAAAGAGAAGGCAAATCAAGAAATCTATCATCATATATTGGGGTTCACAGACTGTACCTTTCACTTCTCAGGGGCAGCATTGTCTGGCTAGCACAAGCAACCACTTAGGTGAACTATCTGGTGATCTTGCCAAATACTGGTTCACTGCTATTTTCAGTCTGGGTTGCTAGATCAAGTATATCTTTTTACAACCAGCCCACAACTCTTCTTACTTCTGGCTGCTGACTTTTTTGCTTGTTTGAGTTTTATGGCATATCAACCTTTGTAGGTTATTTAATGCCAAATCCATTTTATACAAATAAACAGTTCTATTTCAAGCAATTCAGTTTAGCCTAAGTACTTAGTTTAGTTCTATTTGACCTATAGATAGGGCCCTATCAGGTGCTACCACTCCGAGCCATAATGGACCTGGGAGTGATGGCTATGAAGGAGTACCCCATATTCCCCAAAGTCCCCAGCATCATTAAAGCCTGACCATCAGATTATTCAGTGTCATATCCTGGACTCTTGTTGCGGGGGGTCTTACCCCTCTGCTGAGATGCAGTCAGTGTATTCTACAGCCCCAGCTAACTGGGCAACTGACTTTTTTGCACCCTGGTGTCATTTGCTTACAATGTTACCAAAAATTTTTTTAAATAAACAAAATCCCAAACAATTGACTATAAACACTAATGTATTTTAAAGTCTGTGGCAAAATTTCATAGATGTTAAAATATTTTACAGAAAAAGAAAACATTCCACAGTTTTTCAATATTTCCCAGTTATCAAATGAAGAAGCATGAGTTTGAAAGATTAAGATAACTCAGGAGACATATATCTTAAGGGTTTTTATACAGAAAAATATCCATCTTGCTGATTAAATTAATTTTAAACAGTATTATTATCCTGGGCAATGCCAGGTGGCCACTACTGATCTATACTTCCAATTGATTTGTATAACAAAGGAGAGAAATACCTGAGTGCTGATCTCAAAGCCAGTGGTTATAGTAGAGAATATAAATGATTTATGTTATATATAATAACAATAAGTTCATTAGAGATGGGTTCAAATAAGTCTCAACTTCATTGAATTTTAAATTAAAGAAAAATCTAGAACGTTTCACTATTGGACCCTTGAGATAACTAACATTCAGGGTTTTGTTATAAATCATGTTTAATAATAGAATTAAGCAAACAGTGACCTGTGACGACAAAAAAAAGAAATAAAGCAAAAAAAAAAAAACGACCCTAAGGTTTATGTGATTCACAGATTTTCTTTTCTCGAAAATATAGCAATGCTTATTTCTTTACTAATTTGTATATTGTGTCTAGACATTTAAAATCTAATATGATTTTTTATTCTTGTCAATTTTTTTTAGCCTAGAACAGTGAACAGATGATTTCTGATTAGCTTGTTTTGACTTATGAATAAACAACATTGCTTCTTTAGCCATTTTTGCATCTGACAGTGTGCATCTATGTGTGTGTGGCAAAGAATTCAAATTCTCATTGCCTGGATTATTCTGCTGGTCTGTTCCCATGAGCTAAAAAGTTAGGCACCAATGATTTTCATACATTTGAAAAAAAAAATATATGAATGAATTTGTTAAGTTTATAGCTTTTAATGTTTCATTTTGATCAACAAATCATTTTTTTTATCCACCTCTTCTTGATCTAATTTTCCAAGGAAGCTAAAAATCCTTCAAGGTTCTGGGATAATTCTTATATTGAAATTGCAAAAGCCATATCTTCAGGCAAATAGCAGCAAATATGCAAGAATGGTCACATCTGGGTGTGTGGTTATATATCTATATAAATTTTTATAAGCAAGAAGATAATGAAACTTGCTTTATAGAATATGACGATTATGTCAAAAAACATGTTTTGATATTAATATATGCATAGAGAAGTTTAGTTATATATCTATCAATATATAGAAATATAGATACACAAGTACAAATAATAAACCCTACTGTGTGTATATTATAAAATTGTTTCACTCCTTGAGAGCTACTATTACTACATAATAAAAATATATGTATAAACATTATATATATTGTGTTTTAGACTGGCAAAAATTTCAGAAAGAGAAGAAAATACAAGTGCATTCATATATCTAACAGTATATAGAAATACAAACACACAAGAACAAATAATTATCTGTACTGAAATATATATATATATATATATATATATTATCATTACTGCACATATATCCATGGGGGTGTCCTCCTCATGGTGTAATGGTTAAATTGATGGACTGCGGAATCATAGTAAGCGAGTTCGTACTCCAGTTGCGCTATTACATTCACTTTCGGGTAAATACCCTTGAGAAAGCTATGAACTCCCTTATCCTCCCAGCTATGGGTTAAATAGTACCACTACTGTTCTTCTACGAGAATGGCTTGGGCGTTAAATAACCTACAAAGGTTGATATGCCATTAAACAAAGAAACCAAACCAAACCACGTACATATATCCAGATAATATATGTTGTCTTTTTTATACAGCCAAAAATTTCAGAAAGAGTGAAAATAAAGTTTGTATGATATCTATCAATATATATAGACACAACCTCAAATATTAAACTGTTCTGAATATATTGTCACCTGGTGTCCCACTGAGAAGATAGAAATAAGATTACTACTATTCCCCGTGCGTGAATTAACAGTAGCAAGCCGTCAAAGTAAAGAATGTGGGTCAAAGTGGAGACCAACAGATGTTGGTACTCTGTGACCTCACTCGGGTCGCCTGACACGGGAAGGAAGAAGGTAGAAGCCAAATGATTGGCTGGGACCCTAAAACGGAAGTGGCACCTTCTTCCTGTCAGCGAAAAAAGTAAAAGAGAAAATTAGTTGTTGGACAGGGTTTGTGGCGGACGGAACAAAAGCTAGGAACTCCGGGTAAAAGAAGACGAAAAAATATCTCGGACACGAAGGAGCCATGCCTTCAGGCCAGAACTAAAAATAAGATAAAGTCTGTCAGCCCATAAAAGAAGAAATATTCTCCACAGGAATCCATCGAAATAAGATAAGTAAACTTTGGGACTGTTTCTCCCTATACCCAATTATATATACTCTCTCAAGTTGAAGAAAGACTGAAAACAAAAGAAAAGAAAAGAAGAAAAACATTTATGCTCATGTACTATCTATTTATGATATATTTGATACGTTGAAAGTGTATATCTGCGTGTAGTAAAAAGGACTGATATATTTTAATGTTCCCACGTGCTTGAAGTTGTTATTTGTAGCGTCTGCTACAAATTTGTTATTTCATGTTTCTTTTCCAGCTTCATGTCGCCTTATGTTATCTTGCTTAAAATTGTCCTATTAATTCCTTTAAAATATCACACGGGAAACTGGAATTGCCGACTACTATAACTAATATTATTACGTCTAAACCTAGAGGTCCATATCTTCCATTGTTCTAGGGGAGGAAGTCTAGTGGCCTTGGTGGGTGTGTGGATAGTGTGAAATTTGGAAACCCCTTGCCAGCAGCGGTCAGTCTAGCCATAAATTAGTCCCCCATATAATATGCCAGTTCCTATATGCCTGAGGATAAACTCTGAACGAGGACTTACTCTACAAGGGATCAAGTGCCAATCTGCCCACGTGTTCTCACGTGCGAAAATAAAGTCCCGTAATGGGATTTTAGTGAATTTGCCATCACAATATACTAAAATAATATATGTTGTTTTTTTTATACTGAAAACTTTTTTAAAGAGAGTAAAAATTACAAAAATAATACTGTTTTCTATTTTTTTTTCTATTTTTAGAATTTAAAAATGCTATTTTACCCTAATTTTCTCAACTGATAGGACATTTCTTTCTCATATAGAGATACATATCAGCGAGTGCTAAGAAGTTCTCAGCCAGACCAAGATGAAAATTATCTAGACCTATGCTACTTCACATATTCATCTCACTCTTCAATGTACTTGGTAAATTGTTTCTCAAGTTTCTTTATCCCTTTCAAAAAATCCAATAAAAGATGTTTAAAATAGTCAAGATCAACTTTGTTTGGCCCATAACTTTTGACCACCTGGATTTAGTATGTATATTTCGAAGGGTGAGAGAATAGATAAACTAAGTGAATTGAAGACTTACTTCATTCCATTGTCCCTGTGTATATGCTTTATTAAGTAGGTCAGCAGATGATTTTGGTGATGAAATTCATCCTAAGCACAGGAGCTTCTCCTATGATAACTTCACCTCCTCACTTGTACCAGGCAATATTTCTTTCTCACACCATCTTGCTTCTACTGAAATATAACAGCAGTCACTAACAACTGATTTGTTTTTGCTTTTTTTAATACCATAAAATTTAACTGTACTTAAAAGGTAAACATGCTAAGCTCAAATTTCTATCATGACAGTCATCTCTAAGACGATCAGAAAAGAATCTTTAAAATTTCAAATTTTCATCAAGTAATGATCCACATAATTAAACAAGAACCAAACAAACCAAAGCTCCAATGCATAAAAATCAGTATTTATTTAAAAAAACACACTAAATCAAAAATCTTGATTATTTCTTATATTTCTAACAAAATTAATATTTAGACAAAACAAAATTTTGATAAGTAAATTAGATTAATGCAAGTTTACATCAATTTTAATCCTCAATTGGAATTTTGAGTTATATTTTCATAATACAAATAAGGAATCATCAACAACATTGATGGTATTCTTTAATTATATTTGGTAGTACTAGTAGCAGTAATAATAATAACAATCACCAAAAATTTCTTAGTTAAACCTTCAAAATCTCCATAAGAATTAATATTCACGGTGTCTTTCTATGACAACTTTGTTGTCATTTAAAAAAACATTAGCATATTTGATGAAAGGGTGAGAAGAAAAGCAAAACATGTCATACCTTATCATTTTCAACAATTTGTCATTTTTCTATAGTCATCTTCTTAAGCACAAATCCTTTATATAAATATATATATATATATATATATTTTGCTATAGTCATAAATAAAGAGTGCTCAATATCAGTGATAGAGCATATATATCTAAGGACAGGGTAGATAGAGTCAACAATGCTTGATGACTGTCTGCTTCTCATCTATGTAATTATCTGAAGCTCACATAGATAAGAAACTGACCATCACCAAGCATTGTTGACTCTGTGTCCATGCTATCCAGATAGATAGATAATATACAAAAAATATTCACCTGTATGCATTTTATGCCTTTGAATTACTGTTAGTATAAAAAGAAACTGTGAAATTACCATAAAATTAATTTGTAAATATTCAAAGCTATGGAGGACCGTAATCAGGAAAATAATTTAATTAGCTATGTTACTCTTAAGTGTCTATCTTGTCAAGAGTAATGAATATGATTATTTAAGATACTGGTCACTTGATGCTTTATCTTAAGTAGTAGTTATATATATATATATATATGTATAAAAATGAAGTCTGGACAAAGAAATGTTAGGTTCAAGTCCAGTTTGTGAACATTTAAAAATCAATATCTGTTAGGTAATTATTATATTTGTGATATTATTGATAGTACAAAAAAGTATTTCAAACCAAATGGGGGTAGAGAGAAGAGAAATATTTTAATGAAACAACTTTTGACTGACTTTCATGAGAACAAAAAGAAAAGAAAATTCTATTTTCATTACAATTAAAATTTAAGAACTTTTTGATTTTAGGATGAGGATGTGAGTGGTATTTCAAGTGAGTAAAGTTTGAAGTTACCATGACAACCATCCAAATCAGACCAAACTTTTATATTCTTTATTCTTTTTTCCTATTTTTTTAAATTTGTTCTTTAATTTTTTTAAAGAATCAATTATAAATTTCAGTGAAAGATGCACCCAAAATCGTTTTTTTGCAATTATCTAAAATTTATACAATATTTTTGCTGAATGGCAAAAATTGGTGGTCATAGAGTTGGTGTGGAAGGAGAAAAAACATTCAAAGAAAGAGAAAAAATAAAAACGGTAATGAAATATGAAGTAAACTTTTAGCTTTTTTTTTTCTTTTTCCTTAGTGAGAAATGAAAATGAATTGATTTTTTTCCTCATATATTTCATTTATTTTTTATTTCTATTCTTTAGTCTTTTATGGAAACCACCTGGGAAAATATTTAAGAAGTCACACATAAAGTAAAGAGAATTTCAAAAAATAGAACAAACTGAAGAAATAGGCAACATAGAAGGGTTCATGGATGAAAAGTTCCGGGCTCAACTAAGAAGCGGATTACCCAGATTTGGCCCATTGTTTTTCAACTGTCTTGAACTCTTCATGAAAAAAAAAAAGAAAAGAAAAAGAAAAAAGATTCCATGAAAATTCTTAAAAAGTTTATTTCCTTCTTTGTTGGGTTGACAACTTTTCAGTTTCCTCTCACATGAACACATACACCTAATCACACACACACATATATATATATATATATATGAAAGTAAATAATGAATTGTAATCTGACGATATATTAAGAAAAATTGTTAAATAAATACAGGTAGAAGGGAACATTTATTGAGAAGCAAAGTCGACGCTATAGCGTTTTGGTTCTAATGAACCATCATCAGGACTATGAGGGATGATATTAGTGATGGTAAATCATAAGAACCGAAAGGCTATAGTGCTGACTTTGCTTCTCAATAAATCTCTCCTTCTACTTGGATTACTTTGTTATCAATTTTTCTTTATATATTGTCGGGTTACAATCCATTATTAATTTTATATATATATATATATATATATATATATATAAGATTGCAAGATAAAGGATCAACAAAACTGTTTTCTAAATCATCACTGCTGTTGAGGGTTTGTCTCACTATTATGTCTTTGTGCCAGACAACACTTGGTTGATACTCTTATAAGAAGCAACAAAAATAAAATCAAGTAAAAGTAGGAATAATATAATAATGGTGAAAGTTTTTCCTTTTAAAATTTCACCAAATTCATAGGTGTAATAAATGTGATAGGGCAGCAAAATAACAACAGATTTCTACTCAGCTTACTCACCATGGCTTCCATGTCTAAATTGGTTATGACAATGTCCATGAAAAATGGGCAACTGAAATATTTCCATTCTGTTTGATTTATTATACTGACCCAAAGTATTGTGAAAAAATAAAATAATAGTATCTTGTTGGTATAAAAAGCAACAGCAATAAAATGAAATAAAATTACTAAAAGAAAGTAGTAGTAATAATGAATTAATAATGCTTCATTGTGTGGGGATAAAAATAACAATAAGATGAAGGGTGGCTGGGTGGGGCTTTATGGTATATCAACCCTTGTGGGTCATTTGATGCCAAATCCTTTTTTAAATGTATATGGTTTGTAAGCAAATCATTAGTCAGTAAGTTCATTTTTGAATGAGTTGTTAGAGATCATTTAAATCGTTTCAAGTATTCCTATCTAATGCTAATAATTCTATTTAGTATCAATCATTTGTTTGCACACAGTTAAATGGTTTTAAGTATTGTTATTTAACATTGATAAATCTATTTATCAAGTATTCCAATCTAATACGAACAATTTTCACAGCTGTATTGTTTCAAATGACTAATGATTGTCATCATCATCATATCGTGCTGGTAGCACGGATATCCCTGACCCTCTCTCGCCACTCCTCCCTATCGTTCATCGCCCTAGGTAGGTCTTCAGGACAACATCCCGTATCCTCACATAGCTGCTGAATGTACGTTCGAGCTGGTCGCCCTGCTTTTGCGCGGCCATGTGTGGGGATCCATAAGAGTATATCTCTTATGAGTTCATCTCTGCTTCTCCAGCAGTGTCCTGCATGTCTGGCTCGTCTAACTTGAATAGTTTTTGTGATAGGGGGCAGGTGGCCGTACAGTTGGTGTCTTGTGGGGTGTTGCTGCCAGGACTTGTTCAGGATTGCACGCAGCATTCTTGTGTAATTGCCATCTAGTTTCTTCTCCAGCCGTTTTGTTAGCGTCCATGTAGTGCATCCATATAGCAGTATCGATGTGACCGCTGCCTGGAAGAAACTGCGTTTCATTTTATCGGTTAGGTCTGATTTCCATATAATCGATAGCCTATTGATAGCTGTCCATGCTTTCGTTAGCCTCGTTTCGATGTCCTTTTCGGTTGATTCGACGCTGCTTCCTTGGTACGTGAATTTGTCTACTAGTTTAAGTGGGGTTCCTTCTCGAGTGGAGATGTCCCCCGTTTGGTTATAGCACATATATTCCGTTTTGTGTGCATTAACATGGAGGCCTATGCTTGCTGCTGCTCGTTCCAAACTATGCAGAAGTGTTTCGGCTTGGTCAGGTGTATTTGCCAGTATCGCTATGTCATCGGCGTAGTCGGCGTCGGTAATTATTGTTGCGGGGTATCTTCTGCTTCTTTTCTTCGTCAGTTCGAAGCCATTCTCTTTGATTTTGTCAATCGATGTTCTAAGTACGTAGTCTAGACAAATGATAAAGAGGTACGGGGCCAGCGTGTCCCCTTGTAGTACTCCTGCTACAATGTCAAAGTATTCTGTGTCTCCATCCGGTGATCGTATTTTTACTTTAGTGTTTCTATAGAGAATCATTATTGCCGCTACGGTTTCTTTAGGTATGCCGTACACTAGTAGGATTTGTTCCATCTTTCCCCTGTGAATGGAGTCGAAAGCCTTGGTAAAGTCGACAAATATTAATGTCGCTTGTAGGTTCTTTGCCCGTACACCTTCAATATTTGTTAATATTTGTGAGGTCGTGGATCTATTTCTTCGGAAGCCATAGTAAATCATTGCACAGTTCTATTTGATTCATAGATGGACCCTAACAGGTTGATATATCATTAAAACAAAGAAACCAAACCAGTGTTGGGATAAAAAAAATCAACAATAATAAGATGAAGTACAACAAGTAATGAAATAATAACGATGAAAATGCTTCATTAAGAGAATTAAAAACCAACTAAAATTAGCCCATAATTACATATAAATTTTCAAAAAGATTTACAATGATTTATATTCACACCCACAGAAATACATAAATTTAAAAGCAGAAAAGCAAGCACACTTGTAAATAATCAGAAACTATCTGGGTTTTTGTTGTTGTTGTCGTTTTTTAATTTTCTCAAGTTTGTTGATATTATTTTCCCTTAAGTAAAAACACTGGACTCTCTCCAAGTCAAGAATTAAAGTTTGACCAAAAATAAATCCAATCTTTTATGCAGTCTTAAATGGCTTTTCAATCTTTTTAAATTCGCTTTTTATTTTTAAATAATCAATTTTTTATTCATTATTCACTTATGCCAACAAAAAAAGAAAAGATATTTTGAATATGTATATATCATCATCATCATGTCATGCTCACAACATAAAATTCCCAGACTCTCTATCATAATCCATCCCAATTTTCCAGAGTTCTTGGCAGGTCCTCAAGACAGCATCAAGTGTCTGCACAAAGCTGATGTAAGTTTTTGTTTGATGTGTTGATGTGCAAAAGTCCATAAGAGAACATCATATATGAGTTTGTTCTTTCTTCTCCAACGGTACCCAGCAGGTCTTGTTCATCTTACATGGATGATTTGTGTGATGGAGGATGAGTGGCTATACAATTTTTTTTTGAGGTGTCACTTCTAGGACTTGTTCAAAGCATCATATATCATTACTGTGTAGTTCCTATCTAGTTTTTGTCCATGCATTTCATTAGATTTGGCTTGGTTTGGTTTTATGCCAAATCCTATTTATTCATTTATATTAAATATATATATGATTTGTAAACCCATTTTCTGGATAACATTCTTAAATGAGCCTGAGCTCATTTTTTACACACAGCTAAATGGTTGGTTGTTTTGTTTTACGGCATATCAACCCTTTTCAGGTCATTTAACACCGAATTAAGTTTCAAACAATTCAGTTGAATATAAGTATAGTTTTTGTTCACAAACAGTTAAATGTCAAAGCAGTTCTACTTTGAACAATTCAGTTTAGCATCAGTTCACAGTTTCAATGTCAAAAACAATTCTATTTCAAGCAATTTAGTTTAGCATAAGTACACAGCCTCCTGCTGCTTGCCCTTGGCTGTTCAGTAGGGATTCACCTTAGGCTGGTGTATTTGTGAGACGTGTTAGATCATCTCCATTTGTCATAGTTTGGCAGAAACTATATTTATATATATATATATATATACACACTAGCTGAAGTAATCTTCTACAGCAGGTCAGGGATAAAGTTTCCAGCAAGACCAACAGAAAAATATAAAAAATCTATTTCAATTATTTTCAATAAATTTCTCTGCAGTGTTCAAGTCTATGAAATTATAAAAGGTTATAAAACTTCTGCATGAGGCTACAAAAGTCTTAGGTTTATAGTTTTAGTTCCACATAACTTTTATATTAGAGAGACAAAAAAAAAGGACAAAAATATTTCAAAATTTCATGCTTTGGAAGCACAGTCATAGATCAGATTTGGTTTGGTTTCTTTGTTTAATGTCATATCAACCTTTGTGGGTTATTTAATAACAAAGCTATTCTTGTAGAACAGTAGGCATACTACTTAACCCATAGATGTGAGGATAAGAGGGTTCATGCTTTTCCCAAGAGACCTTAGTCTAAAAGTGAACCTAATAACATGAATTAAGTTCAAACTCATGACAATGTGGCTAAAAAATAAAATGATTATCATTTTTTTCAAAGAAACTTCACAACAAATTCTTAGTGACAACCACTGTTTCACTTTCATTGATTGATTTTAACTGCATATCAACCTATCTGGGGTTATTTTATGCCTACAGGTTATGGAATCACTTCACTGTACATTTATATTTATATCTTTTGTGCAACTGTTTGACAAGAGCTGTTTTTTTTTTATTGGTGCACAGTTATATGGCATCATGTAATCTTGTCTAATACTAATGATTTGCACATAGTTGCGTGGTTTCAAGTATTTCTATCTAATACTAATGATTATATGGTTTCTCATGATTATTTCTATTTGATAATAATCATCTGTTAGCACACAGTTATATGGTTTCAAGTAACTAATAATAATCTTTAGTAAAGAGTCATAACATCAACAACTATTCTTAATAGAGATAATTTCCAGTTATATGACATCAAGTATTCTTATCAAATATGAATTATTTATTATTATTATGACTATTTGACCCATAAATGGGACCCTAATAGGTACTACCATTATGATTAAGAGTGGACCTGGGGTTTATGGTAATGAATTGGTTCTCTTCTTGCCCATATCTCCAGTTTCGTGTCATACCCTGGAGAGCAGTTTTAATGGTGGAGGGTCATATCCCTCTGAAGGAGATACACACTCAGTGTATTTTAAGCTCCACTAACTGGTCAAAATGATTTAAAGTATTATGGAATGACAAGAAATAATAAAATAATTCTAGATATATTTTAAACCATTTGGAAAACAGGTCATGTTTTTTATTTATTATATTCCTTAGAAATTACTTTATCAGTTTTATGATATTTTTTCTCTTATTTTAGGTTCTTATAAAATGTAAAAAAAAATTTCTGGTAAAATTGCAATGATATTGATACTGGAGGTTGGTTGTTTGGGTTTTATGGCATATCAACCTTTGTAGCTTATTTAAGGCCAAATTTTTATATTAATAATCAGTTCTATTTCAAACAATTCAGTTTAGCATGAGTACACAGTTTAATTGTCAAAAACATTTCTATTTCAAGCCATTCAGTTTAGTCAAACAGTTCTAATTCAAACAATTCAGTTTAGTGTAAACACACAGTTAAATGTCAACACAGTTCTATTTCAAGTAATTCAGTTTAGCATGAATATGCAGTTAAGTTCTTTTTGATCCATAAATAGGACCCTATCAGGTGCTACCACTCTGAGCCAGAGTGGACTTGGGAATGATGGCAATGAAGGGGTACTCTGGATTTCCCAAAGCTCCAGCATTACTGGAACCTCACCATCAGATTGTTTAGTGCTAAATCCCGGACACTTGTTGGAGGGTGGTCTTACACCTCTGCAGAGGTGTAGTTGGTATATTCTACAGCTGCAGCCAATTGGGCAATGATATTTGAGACAGTTAACAATGTGACATTGGTTCAGGCACTTAACTTCCCTAAGCAAACCTTTTATTAAAAAATACTGAATAGGTACAAGAATCTTGACCAGGATGAGGTATAAAACCCTTTATCAATACATTTAGTAAGTGCCAAATCAAAGATATTGATTCTAAGCAACAGATATAAAAAAAAATAAAAAAAAAACTTTTCTGCTTTCTTTATTTTTCTCAACAATATCCATTTTTTAATCTTTGTTCTTGTGACACTTTGCTGGAGAGGGTAACTATGATAAATTTGAACAAGGACCCAGTTAGATGTTAGCACTTAAAAGAGAATCCTAATACCTTGTCTTTGACAAAAAACAAAGGCAGAACTTATATTTCCATTTTTCATATGCAATGGCAGAATTGGTACTTGCAGTTTCTTAAAATGTAAGAAGAAAATTACAACAGCTCCTAATTAAAAACTCAACACCAAACAGCTACCAACACCAAACAGCTACAAAATATAAATCTGCATCACAGAAAACAGATTTAGCAACTTTAGTTTTACATCTTATGAAAATATTCTACAAAAAAATGTACTGAGGTTTTGTAGAGCAATATTTTTAATTTTAAGTGCCTCTTAGAAATTTATCAATTTAAACATCCCCCCCCCCCGATTGTTTGTCCTCACAAAGCAAAAATGCAATGAACTTATTTTATATTGCCATTTTGAAAAACTGACTATAAATCTAATCAGTTAAGTAAGTGACACAATGAGAATTATGAAGACATTTTTGTTTTTTGTTCATATTATTTATCCAAACAAAACCCAAATACCATGTAATTATTTTACACAGACAATTCATTAATATTTATTTTTCTTTTTTTTTTGATGATTTAAATTCTGTTATTGTAGTAATATGGCTTCCCATTGATTATTATTTGTGAGAGATCTCCTTTAAATTACAGCACTCTACTCCATTTTATCATGAGAAGCAAAACATTTTTTCCATAAAAACATTCTCTTGGGTTTAGTTGCTTTATTTCATGGCTCAACAAAAAATTGTTTTGTCCTGTGTAGTGGGCAGACAGATTGTTCCCTATTTTATATATATATATATATATGTGTGTGTGTGTGTGTGTGTGTGTGTGTGTGTGTGTGAGTGTATTAAAATATTCAAACTGTTAAAACTGATGATCTAAGCTCCACATGAATATTTTACAAACATTTATAATCTGTTTTAAATATTTTTAACATTTTAAGGTTTATACAAGTTTTACTTCATTTTCAAAGCATTGAGTGTTCTTTTTAGATATTTCGCTGCCAACATAAACTATTTATAAGTATCTTCTATTGTTGCTGTCCAAGTAATGATATAGAGTGAATATACATTATATATATATGAATGTGGAGATCAACTTGACTTTTTTCCTAATCTCACAAAGAGTTTGTTCACCAATAAGTAACCAGACTGACCAATATTTCTGACCTGATACATTTTATCCATTATCAGTCACCATATTCTTTAGAGGAAGTACAGATTTAATTTTTGACACTCTGGATTATTAATTAGTAATATTTTCTCTTACTCTGTATTCTGATTTGATTTGGTTTAATGGCATATCAACCATTGTAGGTTATTTAATGCCAAATCCATTTTTATACATATAAACAGTTCTATTTCAGACAGTTTATCATAAGTACACAGTTTAGTTCTTTTTGACCCAGAAATAGGACCCTATGAGGTGCTACCACTCTGGGCCAGAGTCGACCTGAGAGCGATGGTAATGAAGGGGTACTCTGCATTCCCTAAGGCTCCAGCATTACTGGAATCTCACCATCAGATTGTTTAGTGTCATATCTAGGACACTCGTTAAGTGGGGATCTTATCCTCTGCAGAAATGCAAGTGTATTCTGCAACTGCAGCTGACTGGGCCACAGGACACTCTTTTAGGGTGGGGCTCTTATCCTCTGCAGAGATGTATTCTGCAACCTCAACCAACTGGGCCACCTACATTCTGAGTAACACTGAAAGGCTGATTTTAGTCAAGGTTGTTTTTACTATTGCCATAATGGGATATGATATCACAATTGTATAATTCAAACACCCTCCTTTGGCAATTAGGTTAGCTGGCAATAAAAAGACTAATGTTTGGCTGAGTAAACAAAGTCATCTAAATGTTAATTGTCATGTAACCAAGAAAAACAAAAAACCACAATTTTTGTCAAAATTTCCAGTCACCTGATTTTACCTTTTAGTATAAATTAAAGGGGTTAATTAAAATGATGTGTATCAAACTTTTATGCAGTTGTTTTTATTTAAACTAAATCCAATTTATTCAGAAACAACAGCTCATCATCAGTTATGCATATATATATATATATATATATACCTCCAGCAAGTCTTTCAACTGGTTATAATGAGGTAGATTATGTATTACAAACATCAGTAAATCTGATGAAAGAAAATAGTTTCCCACTAAAAATATGATGCAAATGACTGGTCATGGCAACCAGTAAATGCAATCCCCTTTGATGAGAGGCCACTGTCGATATCATGTTATTAAAAACAGTTTCACTAAGTTTGATTGCATTGGTGTTCTTCACACCAATCCACTACCCTGCCCACAGAAGGTGGGAAGGTTCTTGATGAAGTCTACAAAATGATCAAAAAGTTGATGGCCATCATTTACATCAAAATAATTTTCCACTCTACAACAAACACACACATCAAACAATAAATACAATATGGCTGAGAAATGTAACAACCTTTTTGTTTATATTGTCTATTGTATACAGCAGTTTTAACTTTTCCTTTATGGTCCTTGCTGAGTGACACAAATATGCAAAACAGTTGTAAATGGTCTAGTAGTATTTTAAGTCTTTAGCAATTAAGACTGGCACAAGGTCCACATTCAGGATGGGTGATGGACCGACTTATTGACTGGTCTTTTGACTCTGATTTCTTTCTGGATTTTCTCTCAAAACTCTCCAAGATGTCACCCCCCCCTTATATTGAATCCAGTGTCCAACTGGTAGTGGGGTTGACAGAGTATTTTTTTGCACATCCTTAATGTAAATTTCTCATTATCCAGTTTTCTTTAAAACAGCTTTTCTAAATTTGGGGAATTTTCCTAGCCTCTCCTTCTTAAATGGCAAGCCTTTAAAATTAGGGGAACAGTTCATATACCTTGGTAGTAACATCTCATCTACTGAGAGCAATGTCAACATATATACATTTATCACATGGACTGATATTTTACGGTTATCGGCCATGTGAAAATCATATATCTCTGATAAAACAAAACAGGAATTCCTCCAAGCTGTAGCTGTGTCAGTACAACTGTATAATTGCACTACTTTGTTGTTCTGTCAACCATCTATGTTTCCTGTGATGCATTGCCCATAATGAACCTCATGTCACGGGTTGATCTCTTTGTTGATGAAAGAATCAGCCACACAAAGTCTTTCAAACAATTGTAGAAAATGTTATTTTCAGAACTCATATGAATAATGAGTCTCATGAGGAACCTCTTGAAAACTCCTGTGTAATTTTTAATGCTTAACAAAATATATCATGATGATCCAAAATCTTTGAAATTTTCAGTGCACATGGTTGGGTTCTTTTTTCATTTATGCTATAATATATTTCAATAGATAACTGATGAACCTACATGTCTGAACTTAAAAAAGACAAGTTACCACCCAAAAAATACTTTGGCCACTACAGTCAGAAACTTGTAAAATTCTACAGCTTTATGGTTCCCTTTAAAAATTGGCAGAATCTCAATATTTGAATCTGACAATGAAGCAAAATGTAAAATGGAACAGTTTTTAACAATGATGCACATTATATCATTATAGCATCTACATGTGTATGTGAAACAAGTTTTTGAGTAAAGGTCTGTAAAAACTGAAATTACTTTTAATATGCTTTAATACATAGTAATCTATGATGCTAAAATTGATAGATGTGTACAGATTTAGTGTTTCATGTAATATTCTATAGATTCAAGGATATATATATATATATGGAAATATACAAACACACTCTTTACATGTATATCAAATATCTATATGAATACTCATTTATAGTAAAATATATAGGATTCAACAATATATAACATAAATAAAAAATATTTCTTGGTATATTTTTTATGGGCATATTTATATATATATATATATATATATATATATATATGCACAGTTTTTTTCTGTAAATATATATATATATATATATATATATATATATAGATATATACAAATACATACATAATTATCTGAAAAATATATGCATAAGTATATAAATCTGGAGTATAAGAATATGCACAGAATACAAATGTGTATAAAACTTATATTCACACTACTGTAAATGTATATATATATATATATATGTGTGTGTGTGTGTGTGTGTGTGTGAGAGTGTGTGTGTGTGTAAATGCGATTTCTATTGCCCTGACACTTACAGATCTGTAGCTTGTTAACAACATTTCGCTACAGGTACAAATCTATATCCATCTTAAATATGGCTTCCAAATTGTATGCAGTCTGGATGTGTTCAAATTCAATATTTTTCATTTGTTTGGGTTCAGGATATCTCCCCTACCATCACCCCACCAAAAAAATTCTTTTTTCCTTTCTCCTAAGGAACCCTTACCCCAATACACCCAGTAATCCACCCTTCTTAGACACCCACCAACCTACTCTCCTAACAGCAATCTGAATTTGGCTTCATATATATGGCACTCATTCTTGGCAGTATTTTATTTTTTGTAAATTGCTTTTACTCCAAGTACAAATATTGCTTCTAATAGTATTAAAATAATTTAAAATCTTCAGACTAAACTTTCTAAATAATGATGACTGTTACCCCTACCCACACCTCCTTGCCTTCTGCTATCAAATATTGTGAGAATATTAATTACATCAGGATAAATACTTACCCTTGCCCTGAAAGGATGGATTTTTGATTGTAAATTTAATTTTTAGGAAATGATTGTGTTCGTTAAGGTCAGGAAAGGAGTAAATATTTTATCATTTTTTTTAATCCTGTGTGAAGTTCATTTTAGTTTCCTTCCAAACAAAATGTTCAGCAGTTTGCATTGTCAATGGATAGCTATTGGAGGGAAGTGGGATGTTCTCAAAAAGAATAATCTTTTTCTGGCTATAGATGGCCACAGGGACTGATTTAGCCTTTTCTTTATCACATACTAAGTAAAGATTGATTTGAGTTCAGTAAATAATTATTCATATCATGAATTCTTTTAATTTTCATTCATTTTCATTCATTCTTTAAATTCATATAAAATCATGCAACCATTCTGCTATTTGAAATAGAGTTTTTCATTCATCTCATCTAATTTTCTTCATTGAAAAAGAGGAAATAATGCATTAATCTAAATTGAATGAAAATAAACAACAGACTAAAGTCACTCAAAAGTTGGTTGAAAATTGATTTCAAATGAATTGAGATCTAAATCAATATATCTTGATTTACGAATATATAAACATATATTAAAGTTGATAAATGTTGGTGAGCATATAGACATTCATATCGCATGTAAAAGGTGAACAAATTGTTTTAAAGCATTTTGTAGATCAAAAAGTGCTCAAATGCTGGTCAGCAGAGCTGGATAAAACCTAAAAGAATTTTTTTATAATTGATTCATAAATAACAGTTTCATGAATCAACTAAAACCCAATCATCAGATGAAATTTAAGAGGCTTAAGTTTTATCTGATAATTGTATCCTAGTTGATATATAATACTTTTAATTATGATTTGATAATAAAAATAATTGAGACCTATATATATATATATATATAGAGAGAGAGAGATTGATAACAAAGTCATCCAAGTTGTAATCAATTTTTCTCTACATATTGTTGGATTATATTCTGTTAATTACTTCCATATGCTCTCTAGCAAAGAAAGTAATGGTTGCCACTCGCGTAAGGCAATTATCTTTGAATGAATTGAGCTTTCGGTAGCCGTTAAGGGATTATATATAAACAAAATAAAAATGATATATAAGTGTTTAAAATTCCTTTTAGTTTTCTTGATGCTGTGCGGTAGAATTTTTGGTTGGTGAATGAGTCAACCCGGTTTTGATCCCAGCTTCGAGAATCTCACATGTCTAGCCACTCTAAAGAGTTGTGATACAACGAAACAGTCTATGGATAACTATTATATATATAGATATATATACTAATAACAATAAGGGATAAAGTATAAATGAGAAAAGTTTATAAAAAATGCTCTTTGCTGTTATTAGCAGAGCTGGATTAAAGCTTAAAATACTGAAATTATGCTCCCAATTATTCAGACTTTCATTATTCTTAGTTTTGTGGGTTGCACACAATCATCTGATAGAAAGAAAATTGAATTAGTCACTTTACTCCTCTTTCCCACTGACCATAGTGCCCAACACAAGAAACTATACACCAAATGGATTAAATGGTAACATAATCTTAAATTTTTTTCTTTTATCATTAAGGATTTTCAGACTATTGTCTTCATCTTTATTGTTATTTCCACAACATTTCAGCCAATATGTCCTCTGGCCTTCTTCAGGTATTTGTTGAACTCAGGAACCGACACGGAACTTTGAACTATGTCCTTTATTGAATCCACTGTGGTCACCTGTTCTGATTCCATTAGCCATAACAAGGTACAAGTGTTAAGTATTCCTATATTGTTACTCATCTGCAATTAGGACTGAACCTGCAACCTCCAGACAATTGTCTCCTTAGAAGCTTAGGGAACCAACACCTATAACCATTATGCTATGTGTCCTGCAGGACAGTTTAGAGTGAATTTTTGGGACTTGTAAACTTAATGTTTTTACTTGACTAGGATTACTACTATTATGTATGATATTTTTTTACCTGAGCTCATATTGATATTTTTCTTTTAATGTAACCTTTTTAATTATCAGTTCCTATATTGTATTCAACTCTATACTTGGTCTACTCAGCAGGTCATTGTAGCCCAACATATCTGCTGATTTCTTAAGGCATCTAATCCTCCAATCTTCAGCTCTATCAATTATTTCAACTTCACCCCATAAGGGCAGATGGTTTCCCTTTTCCTTCCATATATGGTCCGCCATACCCGACTTTTCAATCTCACCCCATACTACTGCCTTCTAATATTCTTCTAGTCTTACTTTTAGTGGGTGACCTGTCTTGCCTTTGGATATTTTACTACAACTGCAAGGGATGGAGTAAACACAGTTCTTGATCATGTTGAATTCCGTTGGTGGCTTGACTCGAAAGAGATATCTCTGGAGAGTTGAACCACTTGAGAATATACTGTCTGATGTCATATGGACTACATATGTTTTGGATCCTTTTGGCTAGTCTTTTGACATAGGGCAGACATACTATGGTGAGTTTTCGGGTATTGTCCTCTATCCTCCCATCCCGGTTTCTTGGAGCCGATGTTATGTGCTCTGGGTAGTTGTTGTGATGGAGGTTGTGTCTCAAACTAATCATTTCTTCTTGAAATGCATCAGTATCACAACTAATGGTTTTTGATCAATGTTGTAAGTAATGGACTATTCCTTTCTTTACGGATTATGGGAGTTGAAATTGAGGTACTGTCTGGTGAAGGTCGGCTTACGATACATAGATGACCTGAATCCTTGCTCTGTACGTGTTACTAATACATCGAGGAAGGGTAATTTGTTATCTTGCTCTTTCTCCATAGTGAACTGTATAGATGGTCAGATTGAGTTCACGTGATCAAGTAATGTCTGAACATCTTCCTGATGAGGCAAGAGAATGAATGTGTCATCTACGTATCAAAGCCACATAGATGGCTTTAGTGATGTAAATCCTAATGCCATTTCTTTAAAGTATTCCATGTATATGTTAGCCAATACTGGTGACAATGGCAAACTCATAGCCAGTCCTTCTTCTTGTCGGTTTATATCAGATCCCATCCTGAAGTAGCTTGTCTACATTTCCATTAGATTATCTATCGGGATACAAGTGCGTTCTTCCAGCAAGGGGTCTGCAGCCAGTTTATCCTGCACTACAGCAAGTGTCTCATCAGTCGGTACTTTTGTAAACAAACTTACTACATCCAAACTCACCATCTGGTTAGAATGAATGGGGGCATCACTGATTCTCTCCACAAAGTGGGCAGAGTTCTTAACATATGATGAGGATTTACCATTTAGTGGGCTGATGATCTCCACAAGGAAGCGGCTCAATGGGTGACATGCTGAACCTCGGTTGCTGACAATGGGTCTCAATGGAATACCATCCTTATGAATTTTTGGAAAGCCATATATGTGTGGTAGCTTACTGTAATGTTGAATTAGCCGTGTGTATTTTGATTGTGGTATGAGATCTTTATTCTTACCAAGGATTTGTGACAGCTTCCTTTCCGTCTTCAGGGTCACGTCCTTCTTTACTTTACAATAGCCACCATTGCCAATGAAGTCCGCCAGTTGGTTAGAGTATTCCACCCTATCCATTACCACGGTAGCATTGCCTTTATCAGCTGGGAGGATTATGATACTGTTATCATCCTGTAATGATTTGATGGCCTGTCGCTCCGTTTTTGAGATGTTTGGTTTCGGAGGCTTTGATTTCTCAAGTGCTTGTCTCACTTTCTATCTTTGCTCATGGGATGAAGTTGAAATAATTGATAGAGCTGAAGATTGGAGGATTAGACGTCTTAAGGAATCAGCAGATATCTTAAGCAACAATGACCTGCTGAGTAGACCAAGTATAGAGATGAATACAATATGGGAACTGATAATTAAATAGGTTAGATAAAAAAAACATCTGAATATGAGCACAGGTAAAAAAAAAACCATACATAATAGTAGTAATCCTAGTCAAGTAAGAACATTAAGTTTATAAGTCCAAAAATTAACTCTAAACTGTCCAGCAGGACACACAGTGTAATGGTTATAGGCGTTGGTTCCCTAAGCTTCTAAGGAGACAATCATCTGGAGATTGCAGGTTCAATTCTGACTGCAGGCGAGTAACAATATAAGAATACTTAATACTTGCACCCGGTTATGGCTAATGGAATCAGAACAGGCGACCCCCATAGATTTAATAAAGGACATAGTTTGAAGTTCCATGAAGGTTCCCGAGTTCAACAAATAGGCCAGAGGACATAGCCAAAACGTTGTGGAAATGACAATAAAGATGAAGACAATAGTTCAAAAACCCCTAATGATAAAAATCATTAAGCAAGCAATGCTCTGTCTTCTATAATTATTTAATTCCATCTGGTATTTCTTTCAATTATAGTCAGGCAAATACCTGTTTCATATATTCCCCTATTCAATTCAGTTACTCTTTTTTCTCAGTTCAAATAATCATCTTGATGGCTGGACTAAGAATATGCTGACTGTATCCCTTACAGACCCCAACTAAAAAGGTGTGTTTGAAACTACATCTGATGGTGAAGCTCCTGTTCTGGAGGGTGTGGAGTACCCCTTCATTATCATTACTCCATGTTTCACTTTGATCCACAGTGGGATAATATTTTAGATCTGTTTAAAAATGAATTCATATTTGATCAGACCGTGTGCAAAAAAAAAAAAAAAAAATACTCTGAAGAAATGACGGCACAAAAAATGTAAATATGAACATATGATACACGTATGTAACTCCCTAACCTCTCCAGGGGTGTGGAAGCAAAATATGAAATAATTTTTAAAAGATTTTTTGTCTGATTTGTTCAATTTTTGGAAAAAAAAAACATGATAAATCTAAATTTTCACGATTAACTTTATTATTCAAACACTTTTCATTAAATTTCAGCCCAATATGAGTGAGTAAGGAAAGAAATAATACTGAAACCAAGCCAAAAAAAATTTCTGAAATAATTGGTGTTTCTTTATGGCCTATTTCAAACCCAGACCTTAACCCCTTTAATTATACTATATTGAACATTTAAAAAAACAAAGCAAATCCAACTTCCTATCCAAATATTGGTTCACTTAAGACTGCTATTGAGGAGCAATGGTCTAAAATGTCTGAAGAATTTATTTTGAAGGCATGCAGATCATTGTGAAGCTGTGTTGATACAATAATTGAAAACATTGGCAGCTATATTCAGTAAATTTACTCTTTTGTGTCTATCTTCTTACTTTGTTGTTTATTTTTTAAAATTAGAATTAATCTTGTTTTATATTAAAGCCATTTCTTATTATACTAGAATATTCCTCATTTCACTTCCACACCTAGTTAGTAGAAAATAACCCTAGATGGGTTGACAAGCCATTGAAAACTATCAGTTCAAATAATAATACAGCCTTTCCACAAGGTTTATAAGACGAGGAATAATTAGCTTGTCCTTGCTATATTGGCCCATGATATGTTAGTAAAGTGTTTGAATTCAAATTTGTCCTTCTCCTAGACTAGTTGCCCAATCAAGATTAGATTTGAAATTTCCATGCCGATAATCATTACACTCGCCCACATCTATTTAATGTTGAGTCATATTTAGTTAAAATAAATTATTTTCATAGGAATTGTAATACTCAAATTTTTGTCTCTCATTTTTTTTTACAGGTGATGTCAATCAATCCAGTCCAAGAATCTTTTATTTCTCAGACATTAATTTTTTTTTCTTTTTCCATGACTGTAAGAACGAATAATTCAGGCCACTGGTTACTTCATATTTGCAGAAAAAAAAAAACAACATCTTTATGTCATCTTTAGTAAGTGTTGTTTACCAAAAAAAAAAAAGCCAAAGAAACCAAAAAAAAACAAAACTGGCTCTTCCAGTCTAAGTAACAATCATCAAAGTAATTATAGTGTTCGTTGTCTCAGATATTTTGTTAAAGCCAATTTTACATTTGATGAATTTAATTATAAACTATACATTTGCTGACAAACATAGTCAAAACATGCACTGTAAAAGATGAACTGAAACTTCTTTGTCAGTAACATCAAACATAATTTCAATACAATTACAAAGAAAATTGGCTGAAAATTGTTATTCTCTAATTCCCTGGGTCCATTTGTTTTTCAGTTTGTTTATTATTATTATTATTATTATTATTATCTATTTACAAGTTTTTCACACCAATAGTAGCGGGTGGTTTTCACTTTAGTCTGCGTGACAGCAAGTCATCCCAGCTCTTTAAGACTCTTCAGAGTATTCAAGCTGATTTCAATAATTCTGTAGTTTGGGTGACTTAAATTATCCAAGTCTGTTTTCCAGGTTTTTTAGGAGTCTCCATGGCTAATATGCTCTATATGGAAAGTTCTCTTTTTTTGTTAATCATCACTAGGACTGGTTTCCTGGCTGGGATTTGGTGATCTGTTTGTATCTCAAAATCCCTGAGAATATATGAGTTTCATTCTCTTGGCCAGTTTCTAGTTTGTGCAGATACCATTTGGTATTATGGTCAAATTTCATTTTCAAGCACAATTCCCAGGGGATCACCTTCCCCACTCAGTCATGCCTAGATTTATACTCCTTTTTGCGCTAGTTAGCTACATTTACTTATGTGATTAATCGTTTCATTTTTGTCACCACATTACCTACACTTGCTATCCTGTTGCATATTATTGCTTTTCATTTTAACATAATTGGTTTATATAGCATTGTATTGTGTTACTATGAGAAGAGATTCAGTTTCTCTCTTAAGTTTCTTTTTTATAACCATGTCTATATATTCTTGTCTGAGATTTTGCCAGTTTGTCACTTGGAATAGCTATACAGTTGCTTTTCTTCAAATTTCTGTTTCCTAGTTTTTGTTGTTGTTTTGTTTGTCCCTATGTTGTCAGTGCTGTTACTAGCTACTGTAATTAGTCCTTCTTTGCTCTTTTTTATGTAGTCCTCAAGTTCTTGTATTAGTGCCTTCATGCAATCTTCAATGCTGGTAGGTTCTCTTCCTCCTTTTCTTGATACATGTAGTTTATGTCATCTCTCAGATATTAGGCCTTGTGCATCATCATCAACTTTTTTGTTCTTGGGTCAATTTGTCTAAGTTCCTCCTTTGTCCATTTTAGGAATGGTCCTGAGTATCTTACAACGGGAACTGCCCAAGTGTTTATCTCTTTGATGAGATTTCTGCTGCCGAGCTTGGTTTTGAAAAGTTTTCTTGTTGGTCTGAGGCACACTTTTCTAATTTTCTTTATCTTCACTTGTTTGATGGTATCTGCTGTCAGTATTCTCAAATACTTGTAATTTTCCTTTTCTCCAAGTATACTGATTCTTTTGAGATTTGGCTGTTCTATTATTTCTGTTATTTGTCTTTATCCACTTTTTATTATGGGCATAGCACATTTTTCTATGCTGAATTCCATTCCTATGTCTTGGCTGAATATTCTTATTGTTTGTATCAGAGACTATAATTCTTTTTCATTTTTTGCAAACAGCTTGATGTCTTTCATATACATAAAGTTATTTATGCTTTCTTGCAATTTTCTAAATTTGTAGCAACCAGTGCATTTTATTATTACTCCTAGCAAGTTTTTCACACCAGCAATAGCTGATGGTCTTTCAATGGAGGTCGAGTGACAGCAAGTCTCCTCTGGCCTCTAGGACTCTTCTTAATATTCTGGCCAATCACAATAATGCTGGATGGTCTCAGTTCATCCTCTGATCTCCCACTCTTTCAGCCCCTTTACCAAACTTTTGGTGATCATTCCAAGTGGACCAATCACAAATATTCCACTGCTTTCTTAGTTCTCTGGCAAGGTCCAAACATTTCCATGTCTTTGATTTTCACTCTGCGGTTGGCTCGGATGGCAAAGTCCATTATTCAGCAAATTCTCATTTTTATTAACTATCAATAGGTCTAGTCTTCTGGCTGGGATTCGGTGATTTATTTGTATCTCATTATTATTATTATTACTCCTTTGAGACTTTTTCACATCAGTGTTAGCTGATACATTTTCACTGGAGGTTTAGTGACATCAAGTCTCCTCAAGTTTCCAAGACACTTTTCAGTATTCTTGCCAATCTTAATGATGAAGTAATTTGGATGGTCTCCACTACTCCTCTTATTTCCAAGTCTTCCAGCCCATTTACCAATCTTTGGGGGATTATTCCAAGTGCATTACAATTGGTATCATCATCACCTTCATGTTCCATAGTGTTTTTTAGTTCTCTAGCAAGGTCTTGATACTTATCTCTCTTTTTGCTTTCTTTTAATTTTACTCTCTGGTCTGCTGGGATGGCAAAGTCTACTATTTAGCAGATTCTCATTTTTTTTTTGTTGACTATCCCTCGGTCCTATTCCTTCTGCCATTTGTCATTTTCTGCTTCTCATTATAAGAATGGCATATTTTACTATGCCAAAGTTCATTCCTGTATCTTGACTGTATATTCCTGCTGCCTTTATAAAGATGTTTAATTCTTTTTTCATTTTTGGCAAACAGTTTGGTGTCATCCATGTACATTAAGTGATTGATCTTTTCTTGCAATTTAGTAAAGTAAGTTTGTAGCTTCCTGTGCATTTCCTAAGTGAGCGATTAAGTGGCATCATCACTATTACAAATATTAATGGTGATTGCACATCTCCCGGAAATACACCTCATTGGATTTTCATCTCAGCAAAACTTATTCCTCCTGCTGTCAATTCCACTCTCCAGTTTTTCATGGTTTCTTTGATAAACTTTATGACTTTGTCGTATATCTTGTACATTTTGAGATAATCTATTATCCAGCTTTGAGGGATCATATTATATGCCTTTTTGTAGTCGATCCATGCCATTGCTACATTTTTCATCTCGTTTTGCTCTCCTTAAGGATGTGTTGATCAATGTAAAGTAGATCTCCAGTTCCTCTTGTTCCCTTGTGGCATCCTTTCTGTTCTTTGGGGAACAGTCCATGGCTAATTAGTGATATTATTATCATAATTATCTATTTACAAGTGGTGGTTTTCCCTAAAGTCTGAGTGACAGCAAATCTCCTCGGCTCTCTAGAACTCTTCTAAGTATTCGGGTTTCAGCTGCTCTGTTGTCTGGGTGGATTCATTTCTTCCTCTTAGCTCCTGTTCTCCAAGATTTTCCAGGATTTTTCCTAAGGACATTATGATTATTTCACTCTTAGTGAGTTTTTCACATCCAGTGATAATTGGTGGCCTTCACTAAAGTCAAAATGACATCAAGTCTCCTCAGCAGTGCTGTGGTCTCCATTATTCCACAGATTTCCAGTTCCTCTAGTTATTTTCCAGGTCCTTTTGGACTATTTCAAAGGCTCTAACTATTACTGGTATCACTGTTGCCTTCATACTTCATAACTTTTTCAGCTCTCTGATTATTACTATTATTATTCCCGGAGGAGAATCTTTTTATTTTAATAATTTGCAAAGCAAAAAGTATTACTATAGACTGTTGAGTAATTGAAGTCAGAAATATTTTAAGATTCAATTTATTCATAACGAGATTAAAACTGAAAGGTAAAATTCTGAAATGGCAAATAGTGATTATGAATAAAAGCAAGAAACCTTCAAAGATTGATAAATAGACCATCAATTTAATTAGGTGATAGTTTGTTGGTTATAGGCTCATTGGCCTAGTGGATAGAGTGTTTGTTAATGGTCCGGGTTCAATCCTAGGTTGCGTCATACCAAAGACTTTAAAAAGGGTACTTGATACCTCCTTGCTTAACACTCAGCAATATAAGGTAGGTATCAAGGATAAAGTGGAGCAATCCAGGGAAAGGAGTAGCACCCTCACCTACACCTTGGTGTAGTAGCTACTGAAAAGGGAGCCTTCTAGTCGCCCTCGACTATGGTTGCCAACTTTAATTACTTTGTTGGTTCTGTTTTATAGCACATCAACCCTTGTGGGTTTTTAAACACCAAATCCTGTTTTTACATATAGTCTATAAGAGAATATTTTGCCGGTAAAATTTTTTTAAACAAGCCAAAGCACATTTGTTTGAACACAGTTAAATAGTTTCAAATAAAGTAAATGATTAAACAGTTCTACTTGACTCAGAAATATGACCCCTCTGGGTCAGGGTAGACCAGGGAGTAATGGCAATGAAGGAGTACTCTACATTCCTGAGAGCTCTAGAAGCCTCACCATCAGATGCAGTTAAGTATTATATCCAGGACACTCTTTGGATGGGTTTCTTTTAAACCCTATACAGAGATATGATTGACTTACTCTACAGCTCAAGCTGATTGGGATAAGCAGGTTTAGAGTTAGTCATAGAAACACAACTATACAAAAAAGATTACAAGAAAAAAGCTCAATAGAAAACACCTATTTTCTATCAAAATATACATTTTGTATTAGGAACAATGTTCGACTAGGTCTAAAATTTCTACTGGGAAAACTTATTAGAGAGACCACTCAAAAAGATCTAAAAAAGACCTAATCCTTCAAAAGAAGAAAATAAAAACAAATATTCTAAGCAAATAAAATATTGTATTTATTCAATATTTTTAATGCATACATAATAATCTATTCAAGATCTTTACAAATATTAGAAAATTATTAAAATACTTTTAAAAAAGGAAAAAAGAAATGCTTGAGTTAGATTAGAATGTCTGATAATATGGAAGTTATTATAGATGAGTCTTCATTCTTAAAGGACCAAGATTATTATTAGTATATCTATGATATACTAACACTGAATACAGTGGAAGGAAATACAAGATAAACTAATTTGTAAACAGTTCATATTTAATGTACACAATACCACAAGTGGTATTAAAAGAGAAGAATGTATAAACATGTCCCATGGTAGAATTATGTAGTGTTCTATGAACAAGCAATATATGGAAGTGATACAAAGTCAAAAAATATTATGAGACAAGTTTGGGTAATATAGGTGCATGGTTTTACCATTCCTGGCAGTGTCAGAAATAATGTCTTTACTGTTCAAAGAACAGGAGCAAAATGAGTGTTTTAAACATATATTGCATGTAATGAACAACCCTCTGACTTTTGTTTATACTAACTGACAAAAATATTTCTTCAACATCCAATGATAAAGAGAAAACATTCAAACACTTAGTCATACTTTCAAATCTACTGTAATACAATCCAAATTAATGTATTATTCTTAATAAACAATATAGTTTAGGCCTTCATGTACCTTATGTTTACTTGGATATTTCAAACTTTGTAAAACTTCACTACTGATCCATAATAGCATAGATAAAAAGGAGAGTTATGTATGTAATTGATTGAGTACACTTGAAAGGCATAATTAGCTTTTCATAAACTAAATCACACAACATCATCTTGAAAGTTCTAAACAAAGGCTTTTAGTTAAGATAATGAAGTTTTTACATAACTTTATTTACTATTTATGAGCTTTATAGATATTACATGCACAGGTGTTATAAATAGTGAACAATGTTAAGAAAAGACTTTATTATCTTAATAGCCTTTTTTTTGTTGTTGGCCATGGAGTGACACTTTTTATCAAAGTTAGGACTAAAAAGAGCTAAGCTTCTAAATCTGAAAAAATATATTTTATGTAATGAATGACCCCTTGCTCTTGAGGTGAAAAATTAGCCTTAAAAAGTTCTTCATTACCCAAGCATATGAAGTAAGTTATAAGTAAACAATGACTTAGCTTAGCTTGGCACAAGGCCAGAAGAATGTGGCACTCATTGTGAATCTAATTCACTAACAATGGTTTTTGAGCTTAGCTTACTAGCCATTACATTATGTGGGGCATCTCCTGCTAGATAATAGTTGTTAGATTTGTATATAACTTTCATCTTCTAAATATAATGACTACTTCAAGACAAAAGGTAAAAATGGCTAATTACTTCAATGAAATTAAAATGATAAGTAAAGAGGGTTGAATGAAGTAATTACAAAACAACATAAAGAAAATATTATTTAAAAGTGTAGGAAAAATTGTAAATTACTGGATTTCTTTTTTGTTTTTTGGGGGTGGATATAAAAAAATTAATTTATGAAAATAACTCTGATGTCATTACCACAAAAGAGGGGGAAAAATAACCAAAATTAAGTAATCATCAAAATTGTATAAAATAAAAAAAAACTCAAGTCAGAAGAATGAAAACTATAAATATTAATACAATACAATAAAACAAATACTGAAAAAAAAGAGTAAGTATAAATCCATAGAGACATAAAAAATCAAAAAGAAAGAAGAAAAAAAAGGATAAGAAGAGGAGGAAAAAAAAGAAAAAGAAAACGAAAGTGAAGGGAAACAAATAGAGAAAAGAACTGAAGAATTAAAGGTAAAAATCAAATATTGAGGATGAAAAACAAACACAACATAAGAAGTTTTAAAATTGTGATTAGTACTTGGAAAGAGAAACAGGAATAATTGTTGTGTCTGATTAGAAGTCAAAATGAACAGAGAATGAATCACTGACCTGTTGTTGATAAAGCCTGGTCATAAAGCAGTGAACATTTTTGGCACACAATTCTCTGTCTCTATCCATATTAAAATAAACTTCTTCTTATTTTGATTATTTGCTATCTTGAAATTATCCGTTTTCAATCTTTATTGGTATCTCCTTGTGCACCGACATCTTTTTCTTTATTATTGTTTTTTTTATTTTATTTCATTTTTTCTTCATTTTCTTCATATCCTGTTTTATTTTTTTTCTTTATCTTAATGTTCTTTGCCTTTTTCATCTTGTTTTATCTCTTCATCTTCTCTTTTTTTTTTGGTTATGTTTCTTCTTTCTTACTATTCCTCAATCTTGTTCCTCTTAGTGAATCTTTTTCTTTCTTGTCCTTCAAATCTATGACTCAATTTTTATTCTTTAATCTTTTTTCTTTCTTTATTTCATAGTCCTTCATTCATTTATTTCTTCTACCTTATCTTTCTTTCATCTTTGCTGGTTGTTTTTCATTCTTCACCTCATCTTTTTTCATCTTTTTCTAATCTTTCCCCATGATGGTATTATTCTGTTTTCTTCTTCCATCTTGATTAGTTTCCATGGCTACCAGTCCCCCTCATCAAATTCCTTTTTTCTTTTTAACAATATTCAGTATGAACGTCTTTTCTACAATCCTCTTTTTCATCATTAATATTTTTCTTTCTTTCAAAAACTTTTCACAGCAGAACTTTTTCTTTTATTTAATCAGTAGATTTTTTAGCATTAACTTTTTATAATTACTGTGATAGTCATTTTCATCTTAACCATTTTCCCCTTTTCTTCAAGACTGTTTTTTTATCATTAATTTTCTTTTCCTTTATTCCCTACTTTTATCCATAATCACCTTCTGTATAATCATAAGCAAAGACATTTTGATTAGTCATCTCTTTTCTAGGTTTTGTTTGGTTTCTTTGTTTAATGGTATATCAACCTTTGTGGGTTATTCAATGCCAAATCCATCCTAGTAGAAGAACAGCAATAATGTGATATAACCCATAACTGGGGGAATAAGGATCTCTTTCCTAGTTACCAATGCAAATTCAAATCTGTAAAGGAAAAAAAAACATACATAATAATCAATAATAAGCAAGAATAAAAAGAATACACTAATACCTACATGGGTTATAGAGAATTAAATTAATTTCTTTTGATCAATAACTTTTTTTTTACTTGTAAAAAATGTTAAAACTAGCTAATATATCCATTCATACAAGATAACAAGTCAAAACTTGGGTGTAACAAGTTTTAATGAGAGTAAATGATTCCTTAGTACTGATGATGACTTGGTAAATATTATTTAAAACTTCTGGATATACGAGATATCATCATCATCATCATATCGTGCTGGCAGCACGGATATCCCTGACCCTCTCTCGCCATTCCTCCCTATCGTTCATCGCCCTAGGTAGGTCTTCAGGACAACATCCTGTATCCTCACATAGCTGCTGAATGTACGTTTGAGCTGGTCGTCCTGCTTTTGCGCGGCCAAGTGTGGGGATCCATAAGAGTACATCTCTTATGAGTATACGAGATATATTAAGAAAATATTAAACCTCTATTAACTAAGACCGAATTCTCAAGATCTTTATTTTTTCAGAATAGTTTCATTTTCAAAAATGTTGATGAAAAGTTATCACAAATTCACACTGGCTTGTCTAGAAGTAATCACTTTATTATATAAGTTGATCAGCTGGGGACATATTTTCATTTATATTTTAAATCTTAAGTTTTTTTAAATATTTAAAGTTCAGTCTTGTTATTTTTTTGTCACACCTTTAATACAATTCAAAACTTTCACTTAAATTACAAAGTGATTGTTACTATAAGTTAAATACACATCACAGAAAAGAATGATATTTTTATATCATTCCATGAATTAATTATTCTTCTGTGAAAAACTTCACAGTGCTTTGGAGATTTGTTAAATAATGTAACTTTGAAGAATTATTTTTGTTTTAAGTAAGTGACATTTAAAGGGAGACATTTTAACAAAACATCATCTGACATCATGTATTACATTACTTTAACTTGATATCTAAAAACTTCATATTTTTCTTAAACATAGTACAAGACTGAAGCTGTATTTACTAAAAGAGTAATCAATTTTACCAAAACATGAATGAAATATTAATTTAAAAAAAAATAGTTCCCTTGCAATTCAACACTTATTCCAGTCAGTTTTCAGAGTACTTCTGAAACTTGTCTTCTGATCTAGTGGGAAACTGGACTGTCATGTACTTCATGTTCTCTACATTTTTAAATCTTCAAGATGAATGATCAATTTAGGAAATGAAATCAAGTTGTCCAGAACTACATCAGATGCACTCACACAATCTCATGTGTTTTACCAAAAATATTTCATTCTAAATGAATAGACACTGACTTCATAATTTTCTTTCAAAGTGGCACTGATTCATCTTAATAGTATACAAGTTATCTAAATATCATCATTTTATTTGTTAATCAGACATGTTTCATAATTAGATATTCAATTAATTCATTTAGGGGTAAATGAAAATTAAATTTGGTTATAAGAGGTGTAACAAGTAAATAATGAGAGAAGCACTGGGTTGGTCACGGAGGTGATACACATGTAGCATGTCATGGGCATGAATAACCTAAAGGAACCAATCCTTCTCTAGGTTTACAACACATTTGTATTCAGAGATTTGCTTCTAAACCAGTTGCCATACCAAAGTTAAAGAGCCCAGTCTGCCCAACTATTTACCCATAGCTGGAGAAAGAATAGTTGGATTCATACCTTTCCCAACTGAATAAGCATTATGTAAAAGGTAAACAACCTTGTTGCAGATTTGAGCTTAGGTCGCCGTTGTAACCAAACAAAAAGGTTACTGAATGAGAAATAACTAAAATGTAACAAATGTTGGAAATGAAATGGAAATCTTTATAGCATTAACAAAATACAATACTTGGCAGCAGTGTAAAGAAGGTAACTGCTGTTGGTGGTGACAACTTAGTATATTTTCACCTCCTCACAATTGTGTCCAATGTATTTATGAGGAATGGGATATACCCATTAATGTTCATAGGTAGGGTATAACTTCTAACAAAATTAATCTTTACACCACAAGTACCACCCACATGATGACATATACGGTTAAAAATCTCTAGGTAAATCTAAATAAATCCTATTATTAGATTACTAACTTGTTTTGTCTTCCTATATAAATTCTCATCCTTTATGTTTAAAAAACTATTTATTTGTTTACAAAAAATATCAAATTTTGAAAAATTAAATAACTGAAATATAAGAGGCAATGTCAAACAGAGTGTCACGAAAATCTAATTTTTTGTGGTGAGTCAGTCCTCGATCCAATGGACTGAATTTAACCCACAAAATACTAGGGTGAGTTATAAGTTTTACAATATTTTGATAGCATGATGTTTTTGTTATGAAGGTGAAAAACTACACTGGACAGTGAGATAGTGAGCTCTCATGATACTCTCTGAGTGCTACTAGCTGGAATTGCTGATATCCCTTGATACTCTCTGAATGCTACTTGCTGGAATTGCTGAAATCCCTTGATACTCTCTGAATGCTACTTGCTGGAATTGCTGAAATCCCTTGATACTCTATGAGTGCTATGTGCTGGAATTGCTGAAATCCCTTGATACTCTCTGAATGCTACTTGCTGGAATTGCTGAAATCCCTTGATACTCTCTGAGTGCTATGTGCTGGAATTGCTGAAATCCCTTGATACTATCTGAATGCTACTTGCTGGAATTGCTGAAATCCCTTGATTCTCTATGAGTGCGATGTGCTGGAATTGCTGAAATCCCTTGATACTCTCTGAGTGCTATGTGCTGGAATTGCTGAAATCCCTTGATACTCTCTGAATGCTACTTGCTGGAATTGCTGAAATCCCTTGATACTCTCTGAATGCTACTTGCTGGAATTGCTGAAATCCCTTGATACTCTATGAGTGCGATGTGCTGGAATTGCTGAAATCCCTTGATACTCTCTGAGTGCTATGTGCTGGAATTGCTGAAATCCCTTGATACTCTCTGAATGCTACTTGCTGGAATTGCTGAAATCCCTTGATACTCTCTGAGTGCTATGTGCTGGAATTGCTGAAATCCCTTGATACTATCTGAATGCTACTTGCTGGAATTGCTGAAATCCCTTGATTCTCTATGAGTGCGATGTGCTGGAATTGCTGAAATCCCTTGATACTCTCTGAGTGCTATGTGCTGGAATTGCTGAAATCCCTTGATACTCTCTGAATGCTACTTGCTGGAATTGCTGAAATCCCTTGATACTCTCTGAATGCTACTTGCTGGAATTGCTGAAATCCCTTGATACTCTCTGAGAGCTACTAGCTGGAATTGTTTTTTTTCAAAAAATTGACTAATCAGGCTAAAAAAGATGTTTGAAAATTTATACCATATTTTACTCCCACACCCTGTAGGAGAGAAAGAGAGAGAGAGAGCAACAATATAACAGAAGGAAAATGTAACAGGAATGGAAACCAAAAAAAAAGCACTATAAAACAAGGAGAAAATATGATTGAAAGAGATAAAAGGGAAAAATAAGAAAAATATTGCAAACAAAGGTAAAAGAGAATATAAGAAATGATGAAAAGAAAAAGAGAGAAAAGAAAGAGCAATAAAAAAAAAAAAGAACAATGTAGAAAAGATAGAGTGAGTATAAAATAAGTGAGTGAGAGTGTAGATAAAAAAAAACAGTGGAAAGAAAAAGACAGGATAGATTAAAAGGCCAACAGAACAAAAGAAGAAAATGAAGAGCAATAGAAAAATGTCATAAAAGGGCATAAAATGACCACACAAAGGACAAAGACAATATAGATTTACACCAATTGAATAAAAGAAAGAGCCTAATAATTACAAGAGAAAGCATTAAAAATGCTTATAAGAGAAAAGAGAGAGAAGCGTATAAACTATGACCAATTTAGAATATATATAAAGACAAGAACAAAAAATGTAAATAAAGAGCGATAAAGAAAAACTGAGAGTATACTCCTTAGTAAAAAATAAAAAACTCCTTATAAGTAAAGAGTATAACAAAAAATGCATTTTAAAAAAGTATCAATAAAAAGCAATGTGGGAAAAAATGAGTATGAATATGGAGAAATATTGAAAAAAGAGTGTAAATAAAGAACAATATAGCATAAAAAAAAAAGAGAGAGTATTAACAAAGAAAGAGTGTTGAAAAAAGAGTATAAATTATGTGAAATGCTGAAAAAAGGAATTTAAACAAAAAAGGATATAAAAATGATAGAAGAAAAGAGAGAATATAAACAGTAGTAGAAAGAAAGAAAAAAAAGAGCATAAGGAGCAATAGAAGAAAAGAGAGAGTATGAGGAAAAATAGAAGAAAAGAGAGAGTGTAAAGAGAAAGAGAAAGAGAAATAGAAGAAAAGAGAGAGTGTAAAGAGAAATAGAAGAAAAGAGAGAGTGTAAAGAGAAATAGAAGAAAAGAGAGAGTGTAAAAAGAAAGAGAAAAAAGAAAGAGAGCATAACGAGCAACAGAAGAAAAAGAGAGAGTATAAAGAACAATAAAAGAAAAAGAGAGAGTATAAAGAGAAGTAGAAGAAAAGAGAGAGTATAAAGAGAAGTAGAAGAAAAGAGAGAGTATAAAGAGAAATAGAAGAAAAGAGAGAGTATAAAGAGAAGTAGAAGAAAAGAGAGAGTATAAAGAGAAATAGAAGAAAAGAGAGAGTGTAAAGAGAAATAGAAGAAAAGAGAGAGTGTAAAAAGAAAGAGAAAAAAGAAAGAGAGCATAACGAGCAACAGAAGAATAAAGAGAGAGTATAAAGAACAATAAAAGAAAAAGAGAGAGTATAAAGAACAATAGAAGAAAAAGAGAGAGTATAAAGAACAATAAAAGAAAAAGAGAGAGTATAAAGAGAAGTAGAAGAAAAAGAGAGAGTATAAAGAACAATAAAAGAAAAAGAGAGAGTATAAAGAGAAGTAGAAGAAAAGAGAGAGTATAAAGAGAAATAGAAGAAAAGAGAGAGTATAAAGAGAAGTAGAAGAAAAGAGAGAGTATAAAGAGAAATAGAAGAAAAGAGAGAGTATAAAGAGAAGTAGAAGAAAAGAGAGAGTATAAAGAGAAATAGAAGAAAAAAGAGAGTATAAAGAGAAGTAGAAGAAAAGAGAGAGTATAAAGAGAAATAGAAGAAAAAAGAGAGTATAAAGAGAAGTAGAAAAAAGAGAGAGTATAAAGAGAAGTAGAAGAAAAGAGAGAGTATAAAGAGAAATAGAAGAAAAGAGAGAGTATAAAGAGAAATAGAAGAAAAGAGAGAGTATAAAGAGAAATAGAAGAAAAGAGAGAGTATAAAGAGAAGTAGAAGAAAAGAGAGAGTATAAAGAGAAGTAGAAGAAAAGAGAGAGTATAAAGAGAAATAGAAGAAAAGAGAGAGTATAAAGAGAAGTAGAAGAAAAGAGAGAGTATAAAGAGAAATAGAAGAAAAAAGAGAGTATAAAGAGAAGTAGAAGAAAAGAGAGAGTCTAAAGAGAAATAGAAGAAAAGAGAGAGTATAAAGAGAAGTAGAAGAAAAGAGAGAGTATAAAGAGAAATAGAAGAAAAGAGAGAGTATAAAGAGAAGTAGAAGAAAAGAGAGAGTATAAAGAGAAATAGAAGAAAAAAGAGAGTATAAAGAGAAGTAGAAGAAAAGAGAGAGTATAAAGAGAAATAGAAGAAAAAAGAGAGTATAAAGAGAAGTAGAAAAAAGAGAGAGTATAAAGAGAAGTAGAAGAAAAGAGAGAGTATAAAGAGAAATAGAAGAAAAGAGAGAGTATAAAGAGAAGTAGAAGAAAAGAGAGAGTATAAAGAGAAATAGAAGAAAAGAGAGAGTATAAAGAGAAGTAGAAGAAAAGAGAGAGTATAAAGAGAAGTAGAAGAAAAGAGAGAGTATAAAGAGAAATAGAAGAAAAGAGAGAGTATAAAGAGAAGTAGAAGAAAAGAGAGAGTATAAAGAGAAATAGAAGAAAAAAGAGAGTATAAAGAGAAGTAGAAAAAAGAGAGAGTATAAAGAGAAGTAGAAGAAAAGAGAGAGTATAAAGAGAAATAGAAGAAAAAAGAGAGTATAAAGAGAAGTAGAAAAAAAGAGAGAGTATAAAGAAAAATAGAAGAAAAGAGAGAATATAAAGTGCAACAGAAAAAAAGAGAGAGTATGGCGAGGAATAGAAGAAGAGAGAGAGAGCATAAAGAGCAATGGGAGAAAAAGAGAGAATATAAAGAGCAACAGAAAAAAAGTGAGAGAGTATAAAGAACAATAGATGAAAAAGAAAGAGGGTAAAGAGAAATAGAAGAAAAAAAAGAGAACATAAGGAGCAATAGAAGAGAGAGAGAGAGAGAGAGAGTATAAAGAACAATAGATGAAAAAGAAAGAGAGTAAAGAGAAATAGAAGAAAAAAAAGAGAACATAAAGAGCAATAGAAAAGAGAGAGAGTATAAAGAACAATAGGAGAAAAGAGAGTGGTCAAGATGCGCAACAGAAGTAGAGGAAGAAATATAAATTCATATATAGAAAATGAAAGATGATTAAATAAATAGGAAAAAATGAGAGGAACAGAAAAATTTGTTCTTGAGAATGAAACTATGAAGGATAGAGAAGGTGAAAGCAAATCAGATCTGTGAGAGGCTAGGGGTAGATACACACATTCGCTTGCATTGAAGGGCACTGATGCCTCTATAGAGCTGAAAGAGGTGTTTGGGGAGAGTGGTTAGAAGCAAGAAAGAATAGGAGGAGGGAGGGGAGAGAAAAAAAAAAGCAGAAGCCATCAGTGACACCTACCCGAAACCAACCCCACCCACCCATATGTCCAACCATTACATCTTCAGCTCTTTGCTCACCCATCACAGTCATGTGAGACACATTACATGAGTCAGTCCATGAATAGATATAATAAGATAACTTGAAGGTTTAAAGGTGAATCTTAGAGAACCCAGGTGCAGAGGCAAAAACGATGAAGGGTCAATGCAGAGCTGAAGGAAGAGAGTCTACGTTGTCACCTCAAATCAGCGCATGACAAACAGTCACACCAAATCGGAGAATATTCTTTTCAGCAAAAATGCCATTTTCCATAGACAAATTCAATTGGATTTTTTTTACTGACACTACTTCAGTTTATCCATTGATTTGAATATTTAAGGTCTTTATTTTTATATTTCATTCAGTAATTTTAATTTTTATTGTTCTATTTCCAATTTTAAAAACAAATGGTTTTATTGTATTTTCATCTTTTAAAAAAATCATTATAAGAGTTTTTTATACCAGCTCAAAGAGTTTTTCACTGGAGGCTGAGTGACAGCAAGTGTCCTTCAGGATTCTTCTTAGTATCCTCACCAATTTTAATAGTGCTGTTTTTTGGATAGTTTCTTTTCTTCTTCTAATCTCATGTTTGAGTATTGTTCAAAATTCTACAATTGGTATTACTGTCACTTTAATGTCCCACAGATTTTTCAGCTATCAGGTAAGGTCAAGGTAACTGTTTAGCTTTTTGCCTTCTTTCATCTTCATTGCAGTCTGCTCACAGAGCAAAATACATGTGACAGGTTCTTTTATTTTTGGTATTATTATTATTTGAGTTTTTTTCATCATTATTGGTTGGTGATCTTTCACTGGAGACTAAGTAATAGCATGTCTCCTCAGGTTTCCATGTCTCTTCTGAGTATTCAAGCCAATCTTACCAATGATGTGCTTCCCTTATGTGTTTATTTTTATATTTTCAAAATTCTTCTTCATAGTTTAAAATGTCCCCAACACAAATGTTTAAATTTGTCCCCATTTTTCTCATGTCCATCAGATATGAATTTTTGTCTAATCTTGTCAAGCAAGCAAACATCTTATCTTCTTTGAATTGATGAGACAGTCAAAGTAATAAGAAGACAAGAGCACACAAAGGGTAGATATAAATGGTGTAAATATCATACAGCCTATCTTGTGTTTACCAATATTACCAGCCCTTTCTCTATATATTTTTATAAGACAGAATATATCTCTTTTTATTTATTTTTTTCAAAATGAAATCTTTTTTCTTGTCTATGATTTCTTGCTTGTCTTGTCACAATGGATATATAAGGATGAAAAAAAGTTATTAAAAATCCTTGAGATATGAGACGTTCAAGCAATAGAGATTTCATTGCCCAACACCAACCATTCACATCTACAAAGACCTGATCTTCTTGTTGGGTCTGGACATATCCATCAAGTTGGAGAAGTAAGATGATAAACAAGAGAAAACAGATTTCAAAAAAAGACAAAATGAAAAAAAAAAATCAAGATAAGATTCAGATAAAGAGCAACTTGCTGAAATGATCAAACAAATAAAAACGAAATGGAAATCATCATATAAGAAAACATGAGTGAGAGGTTATTGCAAAAATCCACCACCACCACCCTGCAAAAAAAAATCCCCCACCATCCTGCAAAAAAAAAAAATGGAGAAAAGGTTGCCAGTTTACATAATGGTCAATCAACTCTCCAAAATGAATTATAAAATTATCATATCAACAAAACTTTCCTATCTATCAAGAATTTCTTTAGAATAGTTTTCAAGAATTAGTCTATTTTGAGAGATAAAAAAAAACTGGCATTTCTTTTGATTGATTAATTAATGACATGTCAACTCCTCTGAGGTTATTTTATGCTGGGAAAATAGACAACTGCATTTTTTGTACTTAGATATTCACATTTTTTGTGTGGTTTTTCTTAAGAAATTTTTTGTACACAGTTTTATTGTTTCAAGTAACTAATAATAATCCTGAATAAACAATTAGAGCTTCAAGTTAATTTTCCTAATACAGTTATATGACATCAAGTATTTCTATTTGATATGAATAATTTTTCAACGGATCTATTTGATGTTCCATGACTGGAACCTTAATTGTTACAACCACTCTGGGTCAGAATGATCCTCAGAGTAACAAAGGGATATGTTACACTTTCCAGAGCTGGAGACTTACCATAAAATGCATTTTAGTGTCATTCTTAAAACATCCTTTTTGGGAAGATTCTTACCCCTCCACAGAGAATATAGCTGGTGTATTCTAAATTCCAACAAGAGGGCAGATTGTTTCTAAATAGCTTAGAAGAAATTGACTATTTAAAATAATCAAAATACATAATTCACCATTAATCAATCAATAATAATAATTAGAAAGAGTTTGTCTATTTTCTATAAATATCACAGTGACAGAATAGATCAAGGGTGTAAAAGAAAATCTCATTTATTATGGCCGGGGTATAAAAAAGAGAAAAATTTTTAAAAAGACAAAACAAGATATGAAGAAAAGAAGAAACTTTTCTTTATTTTACAAAGAACTAGCATTGTTTTTGAAAAGCATTTAAGAGATTGTTGATTTAAAATATAGAAAATGCATACCTCAACATTAATCAATCTAGTATAATAATTTGGAAGAGTATGTTTGTCTGTCCTCTATAGACAAACATATGGTTTCATATAGAGCAACTGAATTTGGTATGCATGATTACTGACCCTGGGAGAAGGTTTTAAAATTTTAAGAAATGCTCCTAATGAGGAAAAGAAGTATTCATTGAAAGAAGTCTCTAATAATGAATAATTATTACAAAGTCACAAAGTAAAATGATCAGAAAGAAAAAAAAAGCTACAGAACATTAAAGTGACAGTAATACCAATCATAGTTGAAGCACTAGGAACATTATGACACCTAATTGATAAAAATAAAATATCTACAAATAATCAAATTAATTTTATTCTAAAATAGTTTGAATAAAGAAATGGATCTCTGGAATTGATTGTAATAATGGTGTATAAAAATTCTATTATAATTAATACAGTAATTTTGATTTGAATTAATGAAAGTTTATGAATGTTAAATTTTGTAATTAATTTTTCCAAACAGTTTGTCCTACAAGTTTACCAACAATTGGAATGTGAAAAAAACAAAAAAGATTGATGCATACTTTCCTCAGGATTGATCAAAATTTAAATCTTGTTTATTAAAAATGAAATAAAAAATAGAATGAAATTTTAAAAAGTAAAATGATCAAATAAAAATAAAGAATATGAATTTACATTTTTTCTTTCATGTCATGCAAGGCATTTTGGGTTCTAAATTTCTGGTGAAGGGCCATACTCTTTCTTGATTCTTTTTCTGCTCTTCCTGCTATATCCTTTTATTGAGCTAGATGCTCAAAGAAGGACTTTTCTCAACGTCTCCAAAAACCTGGAGATATTGAAGTAGCACACAAGTTCTCCAAACTCAGTGATATTTTGATTTGGCCAGGCACTTATTCCTAAATTACCCTAACCTTTGACACAAAGGAACTAAATGCTAGATACCATCAAAGTTCTCTTCCAAGGAAGACAAAATAAAAGTGATATGGGAAAAGTAAAGGTGTGTTAAATTCTTTATTCTTTTTTTATTGATTTTAATTGCATAGAAACCTGTCTAGAGTTATTTTATGCCTAGAGGTTAGGAAAACACATTCATTAAATGTTCATATGAACAATTTTTCATTTAGTTGTTTCTTAATAGTTTTTCTTTTTTGCACCTAGTCCTATTGAAAAGGAATAATTTTTAACAGATTTAACCCATAGATGGGAGCCTAACAAGTAAGATCTATTTGACCCTTAGATAGGAGCCTAACAGATAAGATCTATTTGACCCTTAGATGGGAGCCTAACAGATAAGATCTATTTAACCCTTATATGGGACCCTAACAGATAAGATCTATTTGACCCTTAGATGGGACCCTAACAAGTAAGATCTATTTGACCATTAGGTGGGACCCTAACAGGTTAAGATCTATTTGACCCTTCAATGGGACCCTAACAGGTACTATCACTTTGGGTGGGAGTGGACCTGGGACTAATGCTATTTAGGGGATACTCCACATTTCCAAGAGCTCTTTAATTGGAGACTCACCATCATATAAACTTTAATGTCATACACTATGTTTTTAGGGGGGGTGTCTTACCCCTCAGCAGAGGATAGAGTCAATGTATTTTACTCCCCCCCCCCCGCCCACAACAACAGGGCTCCTTCTTTATTTATTGAATTGTTTGAATTTTACTATCACATGGAATACATATACACAACACATACAACCCAAACCCACAAAGTATTTGTATGATTTCTTTTATATTCATTCTTATGACATTTCTTATTGCATTTTGCTGATGGTCACAACTTAATCTGGTTTAGATAATAACATGTCACTCACAGTTGCATTACGACAATGTAATCTCATATAATTAAATTTTTATGCTATGAGGCAAATTTAAACAACATGGATATTCAAATCTTTTGATTTAAGAAAGAGATACTTAAATTGAAAGAATGAGAAATATCAGTGCAATTGTAACAAACCACTCCCCATTATTTAATTTGTGCGACTTAGTTTTCCAAAAGCACAAAAAATATGATTACCTGCTCTTTATTGATAGTAAAACTAGTTAGATTGAAGCCTCATTCTGGTTAAAAATTAGAAGTTATAAAAAAGAGGATTCATAGCAATGCAAATTTTTTCTGTTTCTGTCTTGGCTCAAACTGTAAAGACCAACTCTGCTAGATTTCCAGGCCAAGCTGACCTGAGAGAGAGGCAGACAGACCACTCATCTAAAGCAAAAACCAACAAAAAAAAAACAAAACAAAAAAAAAACACTTCACAACCTCACAAATTTGTTGGTTATGACACAAAAAAGAAATAATGCTTTCAGAAAAAAAATAATATCTCATTTATTTACACAAATGAAAAAGGTGAATAGAGAATTTTGAACAATCTTTCACTCATAATTTTGTTGCATTAATGACTTTAATCCAGCTTCTTAATTCAAAACTTTAAAAAAATAAAGTTATTCTTCATTCATCTTAATTTTTATTAGGTAAGCAATGTGTACCTTACTCCTTTGGAGTAAACACTATCTGTCTCAAGATACTCTAAGTTGGGACAACTTATGATCATATATTCACAATGCCCTTTCCAGGATATCTATTTATCGAGTTCCTCCACTTCAGGCAGAATGTGACACAAGGTCAATTTTTATGTGGAGTAAAGCTGGTTCAAATTCATTGTTTTCCTTTTTCTAGACTGGTTGCCTTCCCAAGACTAAAGAATCCAATCTGCCCTACTATCAACCCATAGCTGTGGAGAGAACATATGATTGGTAGGTTAGTTGGGTTCTATGGCATATCAACCCTTGTAGGTTATTTAATGTCAAATCCTGTTTATTAAAATCCTGTATATTAAATATATATAATTTCTAAACTTAGTTTGAAGGTAACATTTTAAAATGAGCCAAAGCTTATTTTCTTTTAAATGGCTTCAAGTATTGTTACCTAACATTAATGATCCCTCTTAATATCAATTAATTGTTTGCACAAAGTTAAATGATTTCAAGTATTCCAGTCTAACACAAATAATTGTGTTGAATATCAATTATTTGTTTGCACACAGGTAAATGATTTGAAGTATTGGTATTTAACATGAATAATTTTCAATATTATTTGTTGGAATCCTGTATATATATATATATATATATATATATATATATATATATATATATATATATTTGTAAATGCATAGTTTGTATATAACATTTTTAAATGAGCCAGAGCTCATTTGTTTGCACACAGTTAAATAGTTTCAAGTATTTCTATCCAACACTAATAATTCTATTTGATATCAATTTTTTGTTTGCACACAGTTAAATGGCTTCAAGTATTGCTATATGACACAAACAATTCAAGTTAACATCAGTTATTTGTTTGCTGACAGTTAAATGGTTATACATATGATTTGTAAGTGAATAGTCAGTAGGTAATTCAATTTTTTAAAAGTTAGAGTTAATTTGTTTGCAAGCAATTAAGCCATCATTTGCGCATAGTTAAATGGTTTCTAGTATTTCTATTTAACATGAATAATTCTATTCAACACTATTAATTTATTCATTTGCATCCAGATGTCAAATGGTTTCAAGTATTGCTATGTAACACTAACAATTTAATTTAACATCAGTTATTCATTTGTACATAGTTAAATGATCAAACAGTTTAACATAAGTAAGCATTTTAGTTCTATTTGACCCATAGATAGGACCCTATCAGGTGCTACCACTCCAGGCCAGAGTTGACCTGGGAGAGATGGCAATGAAAGGGTACTCTACATTTCCCAAAGCTCCAGCATTACTGAAACCTCACCATCAGATTGTTTAGTGTCATATCAGGATGCTCGTTGTTGTTGTTGGGGGGGGGGGTCTTACCCCCCTGCAGAGAAGCAGTTGGTATATCCTGCAGTCCCAGCCAACTAGTTAATTGGATATCTAAACTATGCCTTGTACATACACAGTTCATTTTTATAATATAGATATCTTTATTCTCCAAGGGTTGCTCCAAAGAGACATCTATTTCTTAGCAGAGACTCTAACAAAGAAATCTCAATATCCCTGTTAGATAGAGCATGTTTTTAGCTACAAAACACAACTTTCCCCACATTATTATTTTACCTGTGAAATTAAAAAAGTCACTTTAATCAAAATAGATTCAATTACATGATTCCATACTATGGATTCAAGTTTTCTTGAAGGATATTAGTAGAAAGTAACATTTGTATCTTCTCAAATAAAATACACACCCATCAAATATTACAAAGTGACATTTACATCATCTCAAAACTACTCACTGCACCACCTTTCCACAAATAAACTTATTTTCTTTACCTGTCCTAACCATTATATAAGTCATGAATAATTCATTTTACGCAGCCAACTATTTTCAATCATATTCAGTTTATACAAGACCCATACACTCTAGCAGGCCATCACCTATAAGTTGATTTCTTGGTTATATTTGTATTTTGAGAGAGAAAAAAAACTAATTTTAGCCAGTCAACCTGCATATGGTTATTCTATGCCTAGATGAATAATTTTCTAACAGATCTATTTTACCCACATATGGAACCCAAACAAATTCTCTTCTTTTTGGGTCAGAGTGGACCTGGGAATAATGGTAAGGAAGATGTACTTGATACTCTCCAGATCTTCAGAACGTTCAGATGCAGTTACATATCATACCCAGGACATCCTTTTTAGGAGGGACGTTACCCCCAGAAGATGATGAAATATTCTTAGTCCTTCTAAAAGAATAAAAAAGCAAATCTTTCTGAACAGATCTAGTTTTTCTTAGTAAGAAGTATGTTAATAAATTATCAAAGAAAGTTTACATTTTTAATTCAAAAAAATTTTTTTTTCCATTTATCTTTAATCTAACTTCATATCACAATTATTGAAATCGCTCGGACAAGATAACCTTTCACCAAATGAAATCGATTTTTAGATAATAAATAAGCAAACCAACTTTCATCAAAACACTCACCAACTAAATCAATTTAATGATGTATACATTCCATAGTTAACGTCTTCAGTTTTCTGATTGACAAATCACAGATCACTATCAGGTAACAAACAAAAAAAATCTAAATTTTACTAATGGAAAATATTATCAATCAATTAATTTTTTATATAAAATCACAAATGAAGATTTATATTAACTAATATTTACATTAACATGCTAACTTAAGACATTATATTTCTGCTCATCTGTTTAATGTCATATCAACTCCTTTATTGGTTATTTAACACCAAAGATTGTAATCATAACTATATTTCCTATTGCATTTTTTTTATTGTACTTTTGTCTATAATGATTCATTTGCATAAAGTAATATAATATCAAGTATTCTTATTTAATATAAATAACTTGCTAATAATTTGTTTCCTTTAAAAAAAGGTCTACTGGACGATCCTTCACAATAATTCTCGTGCCACCTATACAGACGTGACAGGTGTTAGAGCAGAAAATTCTTAAGATCAAACCATTGGTTTAAATAAATGGTATCTGTCCATTTATCATTGATTATTTATTTTATCCTATTCTTTTTTTTTTTCATGTTTTTACACTGCCATCTGACCAGACTGTTGATTAGCAAACTTAATTTAAAGAAGAGGCTGACTTCATTTTGGATATCTTATAAAGATAATCAAGCTGGTCTTTTGATGTGCTATTCTTCTCCCCCCCCCGCTTCATTTCTTTTCTCATCTTGTTTGGCTGCTTCTTTTTAATTTAAACACAGAAATAATGATGAAGAGTCAGACATGAATGGTGGAGAAGGAAAACACTAGCAATTATCCAAAGAGAAAAAGAAAAGAAGAAATAAGTCAAGGATATGGGAAAAACATGAAAGGAAAGGGAAATACAGTAAAAGGTTTATTAGAAAGAAAAAAAAAGAAAGGGCAAATAGAGATGAAAGGGGAGAGAAAGAGAGAGAGAGGGGGGATCAAGGAAAAAGGTAAAGAAAATGAATAGAAGATAAATTTTGAAAAAATAAGAAAAAAAAAAAAGAAATAATGGGTCATATTTTATTTTATTTGCATTTAAAATGTTTCCCCATAACAATTGGATGCCCTGTATAAAGGAAGAAATTTGAAGAAGAAAAAGTTGAGTTATACAATGTAAAGAGACGGTTAGGGATAAATGAAAGAGAGATAAAAAGAGAAAAAATAGACGGAATGTGTCAAAAGAGGAAGAAAATGAAAAGGAGAAAGAAGAATAGGAGGAGGAGGAGGAGAAGAAGAAGAAAAGGAAATCCAAAATAAAAAGGAGAGAGAAGAGAAAAATAGGAAGAGGAATACCCAAGAAAGTAAGGACATACAAAAAGATGAAAAAATGAAAGGAGATGGAGAAGGAGGTAAAAACAAAAAAAGATAATGAGAGATAAAAGTAAAATTATCGAGAAAGAAAGAAAAGAATGATGAGGAAAAAGGAATTTAAATAAAAGCTTTGAATACACAGGTAACTAGTGAGAGGGGAAAAAAATGATGATTAAAAACAAAATGTCTACCCAACACTATCCATCTAACAAGGAAAAATATAATCAAAGAAATTTAATTGCATAACAAACAACAAATCAATCAAGTTTGGAAGAAACTTTTTTTAAATGAGCAAACATTTAGATGATGTTAATTGCTGAAGAAGCAACTGGTATATGAGTCATAATATTGAGGCACTTTTATAAAAAAAAAAAAAAACAAACAAACTCACAAGACATTTAAATTTTGAATCTGTCAACTTTTGAAACAAAATAAAAAAATTCCTTGTTTGTTTACTACCATATTTAAGCAAAATATTCACAACCAGCAGAAACTGTTCAAATTCCCTGTAACAAAAAAAATCAAGATGAACTATTTAAGCAAGAAAGGATGATTTGCAGTTTTATGACATATAAATCCTATTTGTCCCCTTTGCAATAAATATATAATAACAATCTAAAACACATATCATTTGTTAGTATTTCATTCTACCAAAATTACAAGATCAAAATGCATAGTTGCTGATATAGAGGAATATTTTGAGCTCTTTTTTATTTTTTGAAGAGTACATTATTGGAACTCATCAGATCTTCAGAAAACCAATATACAATAATTTATGTTTACTCTGGTAGTTAGTGAGAATAGATGAAGGACAATATACAATACTTCATAGGACACGTAGTGTAACAGTTATTGGCGTTGGTTCCCAAAGCTTCTAAGGAGACAATCATCTGAAGGTTGCAAGTTCAATCCTGACGGAAGGCGAGTAACCAATACAGGAATACTTAACACTTGTACCCGGTTATGGCTAATGGAATCAGAACAGGCAACCCCCGTGGATTCAATAAAGAATGTAGTTTGAAGTTCCAAGAAAGTTCCCGAGTTTGACAAACACCTGAAGAAGGCCGGAGGACATATTAGCTGAAACATTGTGGAAATAACAATAAAGATGAAGACACTAGTCCAAAAAACCCTTTATGATAAAAAACAATACTTCATGTTTACTACTTTGTGAGAATAGATGAAGTTAGCACTGGATAATTTCATCAGAGTTTAACACAGTATTTGATTTGAAGAAGTAACATCTACATAGAAGAATATGCTAACTGATAGAATTGGAGGGTGGAAGAATATCCCACTTGGCTGCAGGGAGGATATTTGAATGAGCATAATGTATGAACAAATGGACAAATAAGCAGAATTATTATGTAGATTCTTTTATTAGACATATTTATTTTACCATGCTCATATATCCTGCAACATTCTGAGACTAAAGTTTTAGCCGAATATTGGAGAGTTGCATGATATGTGAGATATAAAATTTGTGTGTATAAATATTTGGTCAAGGGCTAGGCCTAAATCGTATTTCAGATATGGTACAACACCCAAAGATCAAGCTAAAATTTCGATCCCAGAAAGTTGCAAGATACATGGGTATATATGGTATGGAGGTTGGTAGATTTAAACTAGCAGATTAACCTCCATAAGAATTGTACAAAAGATTAAAAAATATAAAAACATTCATGTGTTGTAAATGATAAAGATTTTAAAATTCAAAATTATAATTTTTGAAAAGTCAATGTTTTATGTTTGAGAGTTTATATATACAAGTGTAAATAAATGAATTCATTGAAAGAGCCAAGTCTGTAAAATGATATGTTAACATTCAAAGATAATAGATATTAAAAGATGGACTTTAGTGTTCTTGTGTGAGCACAGGAGTTAATATTTTCTCAGGAATGATGGTGAGGGAGTAACAATGTGTTGGCTCTTGGGTACTGACTCTTTCTACTAGTGTTGTAGCCTCTGTCGCAAAATATAACACTGTCTACTGGGGTCGTGAACTCTGTGGACTGTCTGTGCTGGCTGAAAAGGGGTCTTATTTATGTTTGTCAGGTGGATCAAAAGGCTCTGCTAAAAACATTTATTATTTTATGTGTGAACACTTTTGATTGGTTTAGAAATCTTATTAAATTTTCTTTTATTCTAAACCAGAACAATATGTCGAACCAGATTTGCGCTAACCAGTTTTTGTCATTATTTCTTTGCACGTCTCAGGGTGAACATCCAGTTCTCTGCACTTATTCAGTATTGCTACACACACACATAGACAATATCATCCATAAAGAAGTACACTCCTGAGAATCATTCATAAAAAGTTAATTTTCTTCTTAAGCAAAGATACCCGGACTTTATTATTTCAAGCAAAAAATAATATGCAATCAAAATGGATATATTAGCACTAAAACTCTGTGAACGACTGTCCCTACCAATCATTGCTTGTGACAGGTCTTCTAGATGGTATGCAGTATCCACACAGAGCTGATAATTATAGGTCTTTGCTGGTCAGCTAACACTGGTAAGTCCATATAGAGGACTTTGCTAATTAATTTATTGCTGCTTCTTTAGCAGTTCAAGCTTGTCATGTTCATCTTATTTGAATAGTTTGTGATATAGGAGGTAAATAGCTGTACAGCTGCTGTTTTGTGGCATTGCTTCATCCAGAATTTGTTCAAAACAACATGCAGCATCTTTGTGTACAGGTGGTGAAGCTAAACAATAGTACTGACACAGCTACAACTTGGAAGAATTCCTGTTTTAATGCAAATAAGATAAGTTTTTATGGGAAGTGCTCAAAGCTATTATTGCTGAGCAGGCATACCCCACCAAATATAATTATGAAATATAATTATTATGTTAATTGAACTTTTATGTGGTATGCACAATCATCAGATGGAATTATGCACACTCAAGGAGACTTCAGGTGTTTTGGATGCTTACAAAACAGCTGGAGAAAAAGCTAGATGGCAATTACACAAGAATGCTGTGAGCAATATTGAATAAGTCCCGGCGGCAACACCCCACAAAACGCCAACTATACGGCCACCTACCTCCCATCACAAAAACTATCCAAGTTAGATGAACCAGACATGCAGAACACTGCTGGAGAAGCAGGGACAAGCTCATAAGTGATGTACTCCTATGGACCCCCACATATGGCCGAGCAAAAGCAGGATGACCAGCTCGAACATACATACAGCAGCTGTGTGAGAATACGGGATGTAGCCCTGAAGACCTGCCAGAAGCAATGAACAATAGGGAGAAGTGGCGAGAGAGGGTCAGGGATATCTGTACTGGTGGCACGACATGATGATGATGATGATAATGAAGGTATATTATGTTACTAAAAATTTGATAGTTTGAGTCTTACTAAGTACTCAACTCCTGTGGCCTAGTGCCATAGTAATCAAATGTTTGGTCTTATTTTGTGTCAATGCAAAAGTCAGTAATTTTTGCAAGCAATTATATGGTTTCAAGTAAATATTCCTATCTAATAATAATCATTAGTTTGAACACAGTTATGTGAATTCAAGTATTCCTATTTAATGGGGGGATGGTCCTCATGGTGTAATGTTTAAAGCGCTGGACTGCAGAATCGTAGTAAGCAAGTTTGAACTCCAGTCGCACTATTACATTCACTTTTGGACAAATACCCTAGGGAAAGCTATGGACTCCCTTATTCTCCAAGATAATGGTTAAATAGTACCTCTAATGTTCTTCGAGAAGGATGGCTTAAGCATTAAATACCATACAAAGGTTGATATGCCATTAAACAAATAAACTGAACCAAACCTATCTATCATATCTTGCACACAAATTATTTTAACTAACTGATCATAGAAATTCCTCCTAAACAGTTATAGCTTCAATTAACAATCTTTAATATGAATAATTTCTCAATGCAAATAATTTACCTACAGTTATTTGGTATCAAGTTTTCTTATCTGATAGAAATAATTCCTCCTCAAATATATTTTCAAATAACTATTACAATTTAATAGTAACTTATACACAGTTTTATGGCATCAAGTAATCCTATCTCATGCCAATCCTTTTCAAATAGATCTATTTAACCCATAGATAAGACTCTAACAGGTAATACCACTTCAAATCAGACAAGGGCTGGAAGTAATGGCAATGAAGAAGTACTCTGCACTACCCAGAGGTTCAGAACTAGAGCCTCACAACTGGTTGCTGTCTAGTGTAGTATCCAAGACAACTTTTTTTGTGCGGGGTCTTACCCCTCTGCAGAAGATGCAATTAGTGGATTATAGGTTTGCTGACTGAGAAAAGTTACTAATCTTAGTAACATATATTTTGGTGATACAACAATAACCAGGGTGAAAAAAGGGTGACTCTACACTCCTCCAGAACTGAAGCCTCACCACTCAATGAAGTTTAGAGTCATACTCAAAACACATTAATCTAAACTTAGAAAATATATATATACTGATATACATGTGTTTGTATGAATTTTATTTGAAAAGTATGGCAGTATTTTTCCATAGAATTGAAGACCTATTCATGTGTAAGAAAATTGAAATTTATCAAGATGATTACAATTGTCCAAGTTTAACTTTATCTAGCAGAAGACCACAATTTTTCATAATAAAAATAAAAGCAAAAAAGTTTTTAACATATCAAGTGGACCGATTTATTTCAACAGTATCCGGAACATCAAATATCCAGGCAATTCCAAGTTATATAAGGACAGTTCCCTAGCATCTACTTGGCTAAATAAAAATAATCATTTACTGTTGAAATCCATATTAATAACTATAAATTGCAGTGTGTAAGTCAACCTTTTAAGTCTGAAAAAAGTCTCTAGGATGAGATTACATTACTTTGTTTAATGGCATATCAACCCTTGTAGCGTATTGAAAGCCAAATCACACACACACACACACACACATATATATGATTTGCAAACAAATAGATTGTAGGTAATTTTACTTTTAAATGATTTAGAGAACATTTGTTTGCACACAGTTAAATGTTTTCTAGTATTGCTATTTAACATTAATCATCATCTTGTCATGCCATCAGCGCAGATATCCCTGACCCTCTTTCACCACCTCTCCTATCATTCATCACATCTAGCAGGTCCTCAGGGCAGTACCCTATATCCTCACAGAGCTGCTGTATGTAGGTTCGAGCTGGTTGCCCTGAATATTAATTATTCATTTAAGTGTGTTCAAATTTAATGTTTTATAAGATTTTAAGTAAAGTAAATGATTGAATAATTCTTTTTGACCCACAGATTGGACCCTAACATGTACTACTGCTCCGAGTCAGAGTGGACCCAGGAGTAATGGTTACAAAGGAGTACTCCACATTTCTCAAAGTAACAGAACTAAAGTCTCACCATCAGATAGAGTTTAATGTCATACCTGGGATACTCATTAGTGGGAGTCTTACCCCTCTACAAAGGTGCAATCAATGTATTCTACTGCCCCAAACAAAACTAAGGTCAGCTTACAAGGCAGGACTAAAATCGAAACCATTACCACTGGTTGACCACTCTGTGATAAAGATTTAGATTTCAGCCCTGTCCAAATTTTGTAGAGATTTTTTTTAGGCTTAGAAGCTTGACATATGCTGCATTTTACTGGTATGTGCCTGATTAACAATCTGTTAATAAGTCATTTATTTTAATGTCTTTATGTCTCAATGATTTCACTCCATTTCACTTATGTGAACCTCATCCACAATAATAGATGGATGTGATTTGCCTTACCAGACTTTTCCATTTAACCTATGGTTTCTGTTTGTATTTAAATGTCAAAAATATAATGAAGGAATTTTGTTGTGCAAACAGTATCTGGGAGGTACCTAATTTGGTTTTGTTGATCCAAAAGCTCTTCTATGAGCAGGTTGCAACAAAAGGTAAATTTCCAAGCAGAGTGTATTAAGAAATCCGAGAGATTTGTTTAATCTCTTGACACAAGTAACGTCTTATCAACTGATGTCAAAATTACACTTCCAAAACAGAACTTGATTTCCTTCTCTCTCACGGAGAAAATTTCAAACTTGAAACTCCAACCAAATGTCACTCACATTCTGGTTTTCTTCCTCATGAACTCAATCCTGTGTCACTCTGGATAAATCATATACATGATAACTCTTGCATATTAATATGTGATAGTAACATGACTTGAGCCTGCACATGCATACTTTTCACATTACAAATGGCTGTTTACATGAAAAACATCTGAGGCAGAGCATATTCTCTTTACTTCAGGTGAATGAAATCCATCACATTGAGTACAGCTAGTTTGAATTCAAAATTTACCTTCTCTTTGACAAGGTGCTGTGCCAAGGCTACAGAACCTAGTCTGCCCTGTTACTTACCCATAGCTGGAGTTGGGGAACAGATGGATTCATGCCTTTTCCAAGAGCAAGAAATGAAATGCTAACAGTTTTGTCCAGGATTTCCTTTGATGATAACTGTTATATTAAAAAAACCTATAGGTACCAACACCTATCAAAATATTTGCTTGTTTTTTTTTTTTCTATGTTCTTACATCTCTTTTCAGCTTGATTCAGTTAGAAAAGAGAAATTCAGTTTTTGGAGTGATGAGTTCTTCAAAGAATTCTTTGAGAGTTTGAAATTGCTGGAGTCTCTGACAAGAGAAAAAGTCTTGCATAAAGTGAAACAAGTAGAAATGTAATAATCCTGTCAGTTATATTGGTCTTAATTCCTGATCACTGCCGATCATTTCTTTTCTTGATACAGACTGAACGGCAAAACTTGAAAAATCATCAAAAATATAAAAATATAATTCCAAAATTTAGTGCTTAATCATCAATTTATAACCCTCAGCACTAGAAATATTTAGTTTTTTAGTAGACAATTAATAAAAGATAAGCAGGGAGTGGTAAAGTAGTGTTAAAATGAATGGGCAATGACAAGAAAAACCCAATATGTTGAGTTTGAAAGCATTTGATGTTAAAAAGGAACTAATGTTATCATCACATTCCTTCCCCCTGTAGAATTTGCTCGGTCACAATATTTGTAATTTTTTAAGAGAATGAAAGTTTCGATATATTTGTTTAATCCTACATCTGATATCACACAACAATCTCTTCACCTGCCAACTGAAATTTCCGATGTCTTATTAGATATCTCCAAAATCCCTAAAAAGTCAGTTTCTATGTTGTTGTTTTTTTCATTCTTCGACCAAGTCTGTGTTAAGAATGTCAAGCATGGTTGAAACAATTTTAAATTTAGTTAAGCTGATTATATGTCAATATTATTAAGCTGATTATATGTCAATATTATTGTGCTTCATGTACAGAAAAATGCTATGAACATAAAGTTAAATCAGTCATAGGAGACTATAAAGTTAATGAATCCAAAACCAATCAGTGGTGGAAGAGTACAAAAGGGGCAAAAGAGCAAAATCTATTCAACAGAAATTACTTGGCAAACAGAATAGGTGCTGACCCAATATGTAAGTTATGGGAGCAGCATGTTCAGATGGTCAACCATTTAATATCTGACACTGAAGGAACACAAAGATTCACATGATAAAATTGACCAGTATATTTATCAGAAGAGATGCTAATATTATCATGTCATAAAATCATACGAATATCAACCTGAACTTGTTATGGAAGACCATACAGTCACTATTCTTAGGGACTTTATCATTTTTAATGACAAACATGTAAAAGCTAACAAACCACAATTTCTTGTGGTGAACAATATCAAAACAATGTAAAAATAATATGAAAACAATACTAAAACAAGGCCAATATAGTACCAAAATAATACCAAAACAATACCAAAAGACTGTTTTTTCTAACTGACAAACGCAGACAAAACTTGTTCTCTTTCTTCCCAAAAGTCTGGTTTCTTCAATGGAAATGTTCCTTTTATCAACGGTTTCTCATAAAGGTGTGTTGTTTGTGCTCCAATCAAATCAAAAGGTGTGTTCTATATGCTCCAATCAAATCTCACTCTCAAATATGCATATGTGACAGTAATTTTAAGGATGTGCATACACACAAACCCTATTACAAATGGCAGCTTACACAAAAAACATATAAAGCAGTACAACCTTTATAGTTTCAAGTAAGTGAAATTAGGATTAAAGATCACAAACACACAAAACTGTTTTCTTAGAAATATGGCAAAGCAATCAGTAATATACCAGTTAAAGAATATAACCAATTGAGTAAATATAACAGCAAAATAAAAATTTTGAAATCAAAAGTGAAAAAAAAAACCAACTACTGTTATATCTATTATAATTGGAACTCTAGATAAAGAAAGATACAGACAAGCATTAACAAACTCGCTGGTTGTCTGCAGATTTAAAAACTTCAAAAATCCTAAAAGTGTGAGTTTTCATATTTATTGACATTATATGATACACAAGGAGAATGGATCAACAAGATAAGTTCTGGATTATTTTGTGCCAACATACCGAAATCTGTTCTTTATCAAAATAATAATTTCACATATTCTGGAAAATTAATATAACAGATGAAGATGTGTTAGGATTACTCACTGTCTTTTGGATGAACGATAGAGATTTGGGCTAACATGTCAAAGAAAAGAAAGGAGATTTTTACTGGGTGAAACCAACCAGCAGTTATAGAATAGAGATAAATTACCCCAGATTAATATTGTTCTTTACAATTTCATCATTTTTAGTTTTATAAGAAGGTAAAATGCTTTCCAAGGCTCTATGGAAATGGAATTCCCAAATATAGTTGAATTAGGATAATGGCAAAAAAATATTTCCTTAACACTGCTCTAAATTGTTCTGTTCTTGTTTTATGTTGAGAAGTTTTCAGTATCTTTTCAAATATAAGTTAGAATAATGTAGACACACAGTCAATGGCCAGGCCTTTTTCATTGGGTAATTAGAAATTAAAACTCATGATCTGATGATTACACAACCACTCTCTAGCACTTTTTATCTATAGATATAACAAACTACATTATATATATATATATTAGGATGTTCAGGAAGTATTTATGTTTTGCCAGAAAGGATATAAAAACAGATATGTGATTTAATTTTATTTAAATATCATAAAAATGTCATCTTTGCTGTCAATGACTGCAGCCCAACAAACCTATGAAAAGATAAGATTCTTAAGATGAGAGATTCTTCTACATGCTCCATATTCACCTGACTTAGCATATACAGATTTTTATTTGCTTTGATCACTTTGACATTTCATTAGTAGTAGAATATTTAGAAACAAAGAAAAAGTTGAAAATTAACTTTTAAACTTTTTTCAGGAAAACCCTCATTTCTTTTAATATAGAATAAAAAAATTCCCTTCATGCTGGACTGCAGTTATTGACAAAGAAGATGATGAAATTTTTAATGATTTCTAAATAAATTTTACTAACATATTTGTCTTCATAAGCTCTCATAAAAAATGTATTTAATCAACTCCTCCCTGATGAATCGGATGTGACATAAGGTCAATTTTTGCTTTGGTTTGGTTTGATGCCACATCAACCATTGTTGATTATTTAATGCCAAATCCTGTTATTGCATTTCTATTAAATATATGATTTGTAAACACATTTTGTTGATATGCAAAATTAAGTGTCAAACAGTTCTATTTCAAACAATTCAATTTAGCATAAGTAAAAGTTAAATGGTTCCAAGTATTGCTATATATAACTAACAATTCAATTAAACATCAGTCATTTGTTTACAAACAGTTAAATGATCAAATAGTTATATTTCAAACAATACAATTTAGCATTAGTCATTTTTTTTAACTCAGTTTAAATGTCAAACAGTTCTTTTTGACCCATAAATAGGATCCTATCAGGAGTTACCACTCAGAGCCAGAGTGGACCTGGGAGTAATGGCAGTGAAGGAGTACTTTGCATTCCCCAAAGCTTCAGCAATACTAGAGCCTCACCATCAGATTGTTTAGAATCATATCCAGGACACTTGTTGAGGTGGGGGTCTTACCTCTCTGCAGAGATGCAATTGGAGTATTCTACAGCTCCACCCCCACACCAAGCTGACTGGGCTCAGTCAATTTTTAAACAGACCACAGTTAGTTTGCATTCTGAATTTTCCAGAAAATTATTGCATGATATGCTATAAATTCCCCAAATACTCCTCTGGTTTGAATTCAAAGTTTTTCCTTCTAGACTGGTTGCTTAAACAAGGAGAAAGAGCACAGTCTGTTCTACTATTTACCCATAGCTGAGGGGGGAGAAGAAATGGATTCAAATCTTTCTTAAGAGCCTTGATATAAAGTGAAATACGATATATTCTCTGGTAAAAGGTAATTACTTTCTGAATACCCATATATATATATATATATATATAATTGATACATCTTGATACAGAAATTGAATGACATTTGTCAACCAGACAGGAAAAACAAATGGTCTGGTCTTTACATAAAAAAAGGATGAAATTTGGATTAAGGAGATAGGGTGGTTGGAATTTGTGGTTTTTTAAAATTTTCATTCAAAATTTCTCATTATTTCTTTGAATGAAGATGCAGATCTAACATTCTAAAAATATGGTTTGTACAGAATATAAATATTGCTTTAAAATATGTGTGTATGGTGCTAAGAAAATTTTAAAATCATAAAAATGAATATTAAAAAGGGGAACCTTTCTTTCAGCTACTTCTCTTCAGAGAATAGTCAGAGACAATCAATTTTGTAGTAGAGGAAGCATGGGATGGTAACCAAAGGAAAATCCAGTATATATATATATATATATATATATATATATATATCTGTGTGTGTGTGTGTGTGTGTGTGTGTGTGTATGTGTGGTGTGTGTGTGTATATATTTGCATTGTTTGTGTGTATCACACTTTTCAGAGAACACACAAATTCTTCACTTTGACCCTATATAAATAATTTAGGTCATTGTTTATGAACATCATGCTAGTGTTGTTATAATTAACCAGAAATGTACTTCATTGATAATTATACAATAAAAGATTTCTTGTTGCTTTGGCTTAAAGTAAATCTTAGAGCTTATTCAGTGAAGCTACATTTACCCTCTTCATATATCTGGCTATCAAGATAAAACTTCAAACCTTAAAGCAACTTGTACTTTGCTCTACAATGAAGCTAAACCAGCAAGGTTGAATGCACTTATAAATCAAATGAAAACAATCCAGTGACAACCAAGTTTGCAGCAAGAGAATTTCTTTGATGTGCTTTACCAGATCAATTAGAAGGAAAAATATTGTTGTCTTTGTTTTGTGTTGTCACTACATTTTGTTTTTTTTTCTCTTCAACAGCTTCTTTATGAAGAGAGGACACACTATTTGTATATCTCTCCATTCTGTTCCTTTCAGCCTCCAGCAGTTACACAAAGTTTCCGCCCCCAATTCCATTGCCAATCAGATGTTCATTAATTATTTTGGATACATTTGCTTTATTAATTTCTGTGACAATCAACAAAGTCACAAGTCTTTAAATTTTCTATTGTCTCAGAATTCTCTGGCACCAACTGCGCTACTGACTTTTGCACCCAAATCTAATTTTATAGGTGGTATGCCCAGAATGTATACAATCTTTCTGAATATTTCAAAAACTATTTGTATAATGTTGATACAGCCTGACAACAAGGAGGCCCTACCACACTTGCATTAGCATGCACTCTCCCAAAGGGGTACTCAGTTTGCTGTGAGGTGTCATTGATTAAACCTGTATCATGTGTCATTTACATGCAAAATAAGTCTCAACAGTGTTTGCCATGGAAAAACAATCTGACTCAAGATAAAGGAATGGATGCCCAAATGAAGCTAACATATGAGGCAATCATTTCAACTGCTGAATGCCAGAACCTTTGAATTCAGTAAGGTCACATAATGACTATACTAGCATACAATTTATAAAACATCTTATATGTACAGAAAGAACTAAAAATTATTGTAAATTCTATAAAAACACAATTATTAATGTAAAGTAACAAGTAGACTTTTCTATGCCTGTATTAACATTCTTTTTACTCAGTTTGTGATTGTTACATTCACAATATCACAAATTCTGTGTTTTCAACTGGAGTTTTTGGCAAAACAACATATAATTCAGATCAGACACCCACATTTTGATATCCAATGCCCACAGTCCAGATTTGGCATTCTGCATCATCTGCTTTTTCTTCATTGAAAGGTCATAGAGAAAGGAGAATATAAGGAAGCAGCTGATAGGGATCCCAAAAGAGGACTTTGCAGACAGTTATAGAAAGGGTGCTGGTATAAATATATGACATACCAAAGCAGAGACTTTTAAAGAGAATTAAAGAACATTGCTCAAATTTGACTATTTTTTGTTCATATTAAATCAGTGGATAAATCTTTTATTGCTGTTTTATTTGCAATGGATGGACAAGTTGGTAAATTTTTATAGGTTTTATATTATTATAGGTATTATATTATTAGCCTTATTGTAACCAAGATGTGTATAATTTAGTTTTATTTATTTAATGGCAAATCAAATCATCATGAAATATTTTTGATTCATTTATTTAATGGCATATCAATTCCTTGTGGGTTATTTAATGCCAAAATTTGATTCATTTGTAAATTTTTGACTAATCATAACTATATTCTCAATGTTCCTCAACATTTCAAAAAATTACTCATGTATTTATCTAGAATCATTCATTTGCACAGTTATATGATATCAGCTATTCCTGTCCAATACAAATACTTTGCACACAGTTAAATAATGTGGCAACCAATCTAAGAGAAGGAAGTATTGATAAAAACATTTGATTGTTATGTAGAAGGTCATAAAGAATAATGAGAAATGATAATGATGGAATATCTTTGTAGTCAATGGAAGCAAATATAACATCAACTTGGATTTTTTTCAAGAGAAGAGGTCCTTGTATTTATTTTCTGTTTTTGTTGAGATTATGGGAATTTGAAACTTTATATATATATATATATATATATATATATATACACACACACACACAGACATACATCAGTCAGTCCCTATTTATCAATAATTTGTTTAGATATCTACCTGTCTCATTCTGTTGTTCCTTATTTATGTTCATGTTTATATTAACCTGTTCATATTTTTCTATCTAATTCTGTTTATATGTATATATTCATTGAACCACTCCACCATGGACAAGATTTGACATAAGGTCAATTTTTAAATGGAGTATTGCTGGTTTGAATTCAGAGTTTATCTTCAATCCTGGTTGCCATACAAAGCCTAACCTACTACTTACACATCGATCGACAAAGAGATGGATTCATACCATTCCCAAAAGTGAAATCCAGACAGCCTTATCCAGGATCTGAACTTAGGTGGCCAAGTCCATTTTGTCCAACAATATTTGTCATGCCACTAGTGTCTTTTTGTTTATATGCATCCATTTCACTCTTCTCATGTCAATGTCAATTTGTTCATATCTATTTTTGAATAATAGACTTTTCCTATCCATCTATACACACACACACACACACATATATATATATATATATATATATATATATATTGTGGAGTTGTAAGATTTTGTATTGAGAAAGACTTGTGTTTAAAGTAAATCATTCTGTCCTTTATCTTTGGTATTCATTTCTTCAACTTTCTAAGTTCTAACTTCTCTTAATCTTTTTCAGTTTTTCTCCTAATCTAACTTCTAACTCTCTTTCAGCAAACTCAATTTTTCAGGTTTCTATATATGCATTTTTTGCTTGAATGCATGAGCCAGTGTTTACATAATGTTGAAACATAAAGCTTTGAAATTCCCTACACATAAATGCAGTGTCACCTGCCAACAAGTGAGCCTGACACATGAATAAATAAAACTAACCAATCCCCACATCGAAAAATTGATACTACTAAGTACTACCTGTAGACAAGTTGGCTTGGATTATCAATATATAAAACTGGTAAATTTTGTTTAAGCTCATTTTATACCTTAAACACAGTAGCAATTACAAGTCTGATTATTCTGATATCATTCCACAAGCTTAATAAATAACAAATATTGCTATTGTTGTATTTAAATGAAACATTTTGAAGATTCTTTACAATATATAATAGATATTTGAAATGTTGGTAGTTGATTGGTTTGAAAATAAAGTTCAGGTGGTTTGTTTACAATGACATTCACGTAAACCAATCTAAATTGATTTTTCTGATCTGCATTTTGCACTAAAATATCAATGTAACTTATTTTCTTCTTATTGTTGTTGCTTTGGAAATGATACAGATTCATAATCTTATGAGACGGCTTGATACCATAGATGTCTTATTTGAATTTTCTATCTTCAGGCAATGCTGGTTATAGTTTTGAAAATTTTAATTACTGTTGTAGCACATTTTTGGACTGATCATTTTTTATAGTGAGGTACCTTGAGGAGAGACTGCAATAAAAAAAAAAAATATATATATATCAGAGTATTTTTGATTACAGATACTGAAAAAAATCTGTTTGATTGACCTCAATAGATATTTTCCAGTCTGTTGGTTTGTCTTTTACTAAAAAAAAAAAAAAAAAAAAGAATTTTGAATGATGAGTTTAAAGGTTTTCTGTGTTATATTTCATTGAAAGGTGCACTTAGCATCACAGGTGTTTGCATTTCAGGGGAAATGCCTTTGGGAAATGCATAAATCCATCTGTTAGCATTTTACATCATGTTAATATGGTTGAGAAAAGTATGAATCCAACAATCCACCCCTCCCCAGCTATGGTTAAATAGTAGGGCAGACTAGATTCTTTAGCCTTGGTAAGACAACCAGTCCAAGGGAAAGAAAATTCCAAATTCAAACCAGCTTTACTCAGCTTTTAAAATTGACCTTGTGTCACATCTTACACATTGTAGAGAGGTTGGGTAAATACATTTCATAGAAAGGAGTTATTAATGAGATAAGCCTCTCTGAAAATCATTGTAAGAGGAGGCTTCAATGTCTCAAGAATTTCATCCAAATTCAGCATGTAAGCTGTGATTTTCTAGTAAGATTTATTTCTTTAAAACAAAAAAAGAAAATACTAGTTAATAATTTAACTGTTAGATAAAACTGGCACCACAACTTACTTTCTTTATTAAATTTGAGATTTATTTTGCTTATCTTAATATTACACAAAATCAGACAGAGGAAAAGGATTTACGAAGACTATTATTGTACAGACTTGAAATAAGGAGGCCATATCTACTTGCCTTGAAAATCAATTTCTGAAATCCAAACTATTTAAATGGACTAGAATACATAACAGAAGAAGCAATGGCAAAAGTGGAAATTGCAGAGCTATTTCAGTCATGAGGAGAGTCTAATCTGAGCTAAGTAGGGCACAAGGCCAAATGGTATAAAATGGAAAGAAGAAAATTGTATTGTGCCAATACTTCAAATGTTTTTCTCCCCACTTTTAAAATCACTATTTAAAATCTTGACCTTCTACCTGAGATTGAATATATATATATATATATATATGCACACACACACACACACACAAACACACACACACACACACACACTACTATTGTAGCCATAAAGAAGACTTAGGCACAGCTTAATATGACACAAAGTTACAAATAAAGAGTAGATATAGAATATCAAAGATACTTGCATTGTTATACTCAACCAAACTATCATGGCTAACCATTCTAGTCAGAGCATTCTTTCACTAAAATTGATGTTTATGTGACGAACAACTGCAATTATACAAAATATCAGTTTATACAAACTTATCTCTCCAGAGGTAAAAAGAGGAAAAGAAATACATTACTTAGCAAATATTTCCTATCGTCTAACAAAAACCAACAATATACAACATTAGAGTGCTTGTCATCTCAAATGTTCACAAACTAGAATGATCTATAAGTCTAAGTCTCTAAAGAAAAAGATATAAAACAGGAATTTAAAAAACAAATCAATACTATTAAAATAAATTCTGAAGAATACTGTTATTAATCTTTAGTTATATCCATAAAAGAATAAACAACTTGTATGAATCTGCACCAATACTAACATCAATTCAGTGTACATCATGTTCAATTGTTAATAATCATAAGTCAGTGTGCAATGATAAAATCCACTTCGATGTGCAAATTTTACTAAAGTGATTTTTTTTTTCATTTATAACTCTCACCTTCTTCAACCAAGACCAACACTGACCAAGAATCAACAATTACAAATTCTTTTGGGAGCAGAGACTTGTCTATCTTTTTTAATCAAATTTTAGAAAAAAAACTTTTCTTTTGAAAATGACTTAAGGTCAAAACTAGTTGAGAAACATTCAAAAATAGATAATGACAAAGAAATATTCTCTCTCTATATATATATTGAAATGAGAGATTGTAGCGAATCTGACAGTATGATAGAAATATGTGGAAAGTTGGATAAAACAAAAACTTAACTCAAATTTAGATGCGTGATATTTCATTCAACTTTATTTCACCTCAAACTTCTTCAGACAGAGAACGTTTTCTGACACAATTTTTAATTTTGATTATGTTTTCATTTAGAATGATGTTCATCAGGTATGGTTAGATTTAGGAAAAACCTGGACGTTGTTTTATATGGTTTGTTTTGGAAATGACTGCAGATTCTAACAGTCTTTGGGATTTTTTGCAGTGTATCTGTTTGATTAGGGTAACTTGGGAAAAATTCAATGTGTGTTTGATCTCTAACATGTGGGAGAAAAGGGCGTTTTGATCATCATCTGTTTTGATTGATTGTTTGTGTTTGTAAATTCTTTTTTCTAGATTGCGTTGGGTTTCACTGATGTAATGTTTGTTGCAATCTTTGCATGGAATGGGGTATATGCCTGCATAAAAAAAAAAGAAAACATTTTTTTCACTGTGCACCATCATACTTTTGAAAATCCTTTCCTTTTCCTTATCACTTTAACCTCTTAGCCCCCTCCTCACCCCAATTACAACCACGACACCACAATATAGACAATTTTCTGTGACATCACATTATAGTCAATATCTTTCCATGAAACAAGATATGTCAAAACCCCTTTCACTCAAACCCTTCCCAACTTTTTTCATATCAGCTCCCTAAAATCTGTCTCTACTTTCAAAACAAAAAATCTTTAATGAAACCCGATACATTTGACTTTAAATCCCTCCCAGCTTTCCCACTACAACTATACCCACTCTACCATCTTATCATTTCGCCTCACATGCTTTTAAATAGAAAAACTCAGAAAATCATCTCTGTCTGAAGAAGTTTGAGATGAAATAAAGCAGAATGAAATATCACACATCTACATTTGAGTTGAGTGTTTGATTTATTCAACTTTCCACACACACACACACACACACACACTTATATATATATATATATATATATATATATATATACATGTCCCGGGTTTTTCAATCTATCCCCTTTCTTAGGAAAATTAGTTCTAAATAGCAACAACACAGCAAATTTTAATTAATTTTTTCTCTCCACATATTTATACTTCCTTGAACTCCATATATTAAATTCATCATGAACAATATATTCATATTCCTTTTCTCTTCCTTTCCTCCAATCTTTTATTTCTTAGATAATATATTCTAACGATTATTGCTTTTATCATCTTTCGTTATATTAAAAAAAAAATCAACAAATTTCAAACATCAGTTTGCAAGACAACAACGTGATAATATTTTCAAAAATTAGAATGCTGAATATACTGTTATGAATGTTTCTTTCTTATACATACTTTCTTTTCTCCTGTTATTTTATCAAACATTCATCACTGTTTGAACAACATTTTCATGAATTTCAAGTCCTAAAGTAGGTTATTCAAACTGAAATGTTCAATGCTGACTTCCATAATAAATTCATCAAATTTTGGATTTTTTTGTTTTTTTTTCAACTTTTCTTCATATATATATATATATATAAACAGAATACCTTAAAATAAATAGAATTAATTAAGCATCTATAAAGTTAATATTACATAATAACATTTGTAGATACTAATCAAAATATAGAATTTTAACAGGTTCAACCTAAAAATAACATTTTGCATCAATTAATTCTTATTTTGCTTGTATGAATGTAACCATGATCAAATAAAAATGACACATATTAAAGTGACACAAAAGTCTTGAAGGTTTGTTATTTTTTCTTTGCTTTATGGCATATCAACCTTTGCAGATTAATTCATGTCAAATCCTTGCGAAAGAAAAGTAGTGGTATAATCTAATCCTTAGTTGTAGGAATAAGAGGATTATTCCATATTCCCGAGGATATTAACTTGGAAATGAATGTAATAGCATGACAAGTGTTTGAACTTGTTTAATTTGATGTTTCAGGCCAGCATATTAATAACTATGCCATGGGATTCCCAGCTTTAAGCTTAAGGAATAAAGCAATTTCCAATCCAGTTTGAAAATAAATGATAATTTTGTAGAGTTAGTATTCCTACTGAACATCATTTTTTTAATCATAGAAATTCTTAATCTAGCAGAGATAACTATAAAATGCTAATTAGAAAACATCTTTTTTTTACAATCGAAATGCAACAGAAACACCAAGAATCATCTTGTTATGTTTAAACTTAAAATTCACAAGCTTTCTTTTATTCCGTACAATGCATCTGTTTATAGAAAATTAGAGGAATAAGTTACCTTTACATTTGAAATAGTTTTATCAAGCTTATGGAAATGAATTTAAAAAATTTAAATATAAATGAAACAAAAGTATTTTAGATTTTTAGTTTAATTCTCTGCTGAAATATATGTGATTTATTTGAAGATTTTTAAAAAATTCAAAGTTCAAATATTGTTTCCTGTTTGGTTCTTATCTCAGAATTATTATCTATTTATTTTATTTTTTGGTAACTTATCTTGAGAGAATCTCAAGATGGAAATATATACATATTTTTTTTTTTTTAGAAAAAAAACAAACTTTGTGATAACCATGAGAGAAATTTACCTTCATAAACATTGTAAAATATCTTTTTAAGCCTCTCCCTGTTTATGTGAGCATCAGAGGAAAAAAAAACGAAAATGGCCACTGTGTTTTTCGTTTTTGTTAAGGGTTTATATTTTCAGTTCTTTCAGTCAAAGATAAAATAAGCTTTTGAATGGTGTATAAAATTTAGCACAATGGGATTTGGTTTGCATTTTTTATTGCAGGATAAGGTACGGCGCCTTTAAAGAATAACCAGAAGGTCTTTGAGTGTTCAAAGAAACGTGATGGGGCAAAGAAGTAAAAGAATGTCCAACATTACTCAGTGTGGAATGGTCAAGGTAAACAAAACTTAAAAAAAATGAAGATGATAGCTGTATTTAGCATCTCACACTGAAGAAGAAGAAAAAAAAAGGAAGATCTTAAATTCACCTGAATAATAAAGAAATTGAGTGAAAAGGAATATAAAAAAATAAAGACAAGTAAAGAGAAGGAAAAAAGAAGAAAAGTAAAGATTAAAAACAGAACTTCTTTTATACAGAAGAATTTATTTCATTTTTGCTTCTTTTTTAAATGAGGAAATCTGAAGGTGAAAAAAGAAGAATAAAAAAAATGGTTTAATAACTGTTTCTCTTTTGTGTATAGGAGTGGGGTCCGCCAAATAAAAAAGGTAAGGTTGATCTTTAGTGATCTCACAGATCAAAAGCTTCCAAAAATTAAGGAAGAGAGCCCATACCTTCCAAAAGACATGCATACAGCTATTGACCGTTCCATGATTTCCCTCTCATGAATAATCAGTATTTTCCTAAGATTTAAGAGCTTAGCTACAGTGGAGCAGAACATGTTTAGATAGATGACTGTGTAGACAAGAGAAAAATTTAAAGAAAGAATTATACAAAAAAAGATTAGTGAATAATAAGAAAAAGTATTTAAAAAAATGGAAGAAAATTGAAAGAAAATGACGACTTGGTAGAAAAATAAAATAAATGCAAAGAGATGTAAAGGAATAGAAGAATATAAAGAAATGGAGAAAGAAGAGGAAAAGACAAAGAGATGGCAGAAGGAAGAGGAAAGGACGAAGAGATGGAAGAAGGAAGAGGAAAGGACGAAGAGATGGAAGAAGGAAGAGGAAAGGATAAAGATAAAGAAAGAAGAGGAGAAGACAAAGGACGAAGAGATGGAGGAAGGGAGAAGAAAGGACAAAGAGATGGAGAAAGACAAAGAGATGGAGAAAGAAGAGGAAAAGACAAGGAGATGAAGAAAAGAACAGGAAAAGACAAAGAGAAGGAGAAAGGAAAAGGAGAAGACAAAGAGATGAAGAAAGGAAGAGGAAAGGATGAAGAGATGGAGGAAGGGAGAGGAAAGGATAAAGATAAAGAAAGAAGAGGAGAAGACAAAGGACAAAGAGATGGAGAAAGAAAAGGAGGAAAGGACAAAGAGATGGAGAAAGAAAAGGAGAAGACAAAGAAATGGAGAAAGAAGAGGAAAAGACAAAGAGATGAAGAAAAGAAGAGGAAAAGACAAAGAGATGAAGAAAAGAAGAGAAAAAGATAAAGAGATGAAGAAAAGAAGAGGAAAAGACAAAGAGATGAAGAAAAGAAGAGGAAAAGACAAAGAGATGAAGAAAGGAAGAGGAAAAGACAAAGAGATGAAGAAAAGAAGAGGAAAAGACAAAGAGATGAAGAAAGGAAGAGGAAAAGACAAAGAGATGAAGAAAAGAAGAGGAAAAGACAAAGAGATAGAGAAAGAAGAGGAGAAGACAGTGATGGTGAAAGGAAGAGGAAAGGACAAAGATAAAGAAAGAAGAAGAAAAGACAAAAAGATGGAGAAAGGAAGAGGAGAAGTCAAAGAGATGGAGAAAGAAGAGAAAAAGACAAAGACATGGAGAAAGAACAAAGAGATGAATAAAGAATAGAATACAAAGAGATGGAGAAAGAAGAGGAGGGAACAAAGAGATGAAGAAAGAGGAGAAGACAAAGAGATGGAGAAAAAAGAGGAAAGGACAAAGAGATGGAGAAAGAAGTGACGAAGACAAATAGATGGAGAAAGGAAGAGGAGATAAAGAGATGAAGAAATAAGAAGAGAAGACAGATGGAGAAAGAAGAGGAGAAGACAAAGATGTTGAGAAAGAATAGGAGATAAAGAGGTGGAGGGAGAAGAGGAGAAGACAAAGAGATGGAGAAAGGAAGAGGAAAGAACAAAGATAAAGAAATAAGAGAGGACAAAGAGATGGAGAAAGAAGAGGAGATAAAGAGATGGAGAAAGATGAGGAAAAGAGAAAGAGATGGAGAAAGTAAAGAAGACAAAGAGATGGAGAAAGTAAAGAAGACAAAGAGATGGAGGAAGATAAGGAAAGGAGGAAGAGATGGAGAAAGAAGAAGAGAAGATAAATAAATGAAGAAAGCAGAGGAGAAGACAAAGGGATGGAGAAAGAATAGGAGATAAAGAGATGGAGAAAGAAGAAAAGAGGATAGAGAGATGGAGAAAGAAGGGAAGACAAAGAGTTGGAGAAAGAAAAGGAGAAGACAAATAGATAAAAATACAAGAAGATATTGATATAAAAGAAAAGAGTAGTAAAAAATGTGGAGAGAGAGAGAGAGAGAGAGAGAGAGTAAGCAGAAACAGAAATTAAGACAACAAAGTGATGAAGAAAGAAAAAGGAGGGATGAAGAGGAGAAGAGCAGAAGATAGAGAATGAAGAGGAGAGGACAAAATTACAGAGAAAGGGGAAGAAGAAAGTTTAATAATAATAATAAGAAGAAGAAGAAGAAGAAGTGGATATGATAGAAAGGAATAGTAAAAAAATTTAGGCAGAAAAATATATGTGGACTGTGGAAGAAAAAGAAAGAATTATGGAGGAAAACTGGTTGATTAAATTGTACAAAAAATAAAAATAAATTTTCAAAAAAGTAAAAAAGGAGACATGAAAATGAAGAGAGAAATTTTTCATTTTGTTTTCATAAAAAAATTGAAGTAAAGAAGATATTTAAAATAAAAAGAAAGAAATTGACAATGAAGTTGAAGCAGGCAAAAAAGAGATAAGCTGAAGAAGTAGCTAAAATGACATTGTTTTCATTCAAGTAGAAGAACGGTAACCAAAAAAGATGGAGACAAAATTTCATTCGAATCTAATCTTGTGTTATCAAACAACAAAAAAGTGAATTGTTCATTTTACTTCTACTATAGAAACTCAAAGAAAAATCATTACTTAAGAAGGCTGAATATAGGAGAAAGAAGCCTACAGCAAGTGGTGGCCATTTTGCTTCTCCAATCCACACCAAACACCACTCTTAAACTGTTCAAAACCCTGCTTCATTGAAATCCTCCTGACATTTAAATAAGTATTTCCTATGGCTCATAATTCATCTCAATTCAGAGGTTTCATCCAAGATAATTTTATGGCAGGGACCAAAGAAGATATTGTCACTTAAGTGTTTTCTTTCTTTTCACTAACTCAGATTCTGTTTTTCATTTGCAAACACTTCTTCATTTTTACTTCTTTCTTCTCTTTTTCTCTTAATTGCATTATCTGGATTTTTTCTTATTTTTTGTTTGTAAACTATTTTTCCTAGATTCTTCTTTTTCTTTTTGGCTTTTAATTCTCTTTTTTCCTTCACTTTCTTTCAATATCATTCACTGATATCATTCAACTAGTATCCCCCATCTTAGTTTTCATCATAGTCACAATATCAACAAACAAGATGATTGATTGATTTTAATGGCATGTCAACCTGTCAAGGGTAATTTTATGCCAAGAAGATAGGGAATCAAATTCCTTCTATGTTCATATTTACATTTTTTTGTGTAGTTATTTCTTAAGAACTTTTACACATGTTCCTTTTGAATATGATTGTTTTTTTTTTTTTTTAATGGCATATCAACCTTTGTAGGTTATTTAATGCCAAAGTCATCCTTCTAGAAGAACATTAGAGGTACTATTTAACCATTATCTTGGAGAATAAGGGAGTCCATAGCTTTCCCTAGGGTATTTGTCCAAAAGTGAATGTAATAGTAACAGTAGTGATACAATTTAACCCATAGTTGGGGGAATAAGGGGCTCATACCTTTCTTCAGCGTACTTGTCCAAAAGTGAATGTAATAGCGCGACTGGAGTTTGAACTCACTTACTCCAACTCCGCAGCCCATCGCTTTAACCATTACACCACGAGGATACCTCCTTTTGAATATGAGTAATGTTTTAAGAAGATCTATTTGACTCCTAGATAGGACCCTAACAGTTATTACCACTCTGACTCTGAATGGAATGAGGAAGTAGTGGCAATGGAGGGATACTCCACATTTCCCAGATCCCCAGAACTGGATCGTCACTATCAGACATAGTTTAGTGTCATACCCAGCACATCTCATTTTTGGGGGATGTCTTATCCCTTCACAGGCGATAAAGTCAGCATATTCTAAGTCCTACCGAAAAAGTTCATAACCAAGATGAGGATACTAGCTTGAATACATCGGTGAATAATAAATGTTAATTCTTCATCTGAAAGATTCAGACAAAATTCTTTCATTTTTCTTTCAGTAAAACCATTTTACAATCTTTGTTGTTAATATTTTTTAATTCCTCACTTCCAACTTCTTTACATTTTTCATCTCTTTCTCACTTTTTCCTGCAGTAAATTCTCTTTATTTCTCCTCCCCTTGATATCATTTTTTCTTTTCTTTTTTTTATATAAAATTCTTTTCTTGTTTCCTACCCATCTATGTCTCTTTCACATTCAGTCAGACCCTATTATACTCAACCAGTCTCCTCTTCTTCTTCTTCTTCTTCTTCCTCCAATGATATATAAATGCAATTTTCTTCTTTCATTTCAATTCTTCCTTTTTACTCAAGCTTCTCTATTATCCTAACTTTACCTCCATCTTCAAGTTTTATTTAATATTTTACTTTGATTATCCTGTTTTCTATTTATGCTTTTTTTATTTTTACTTCTTTTTTCTCATGTTCCATCACTCAGTAATCCTCCTCCCCCCCCCTCTCTCTCTCTCTTACTCAAACCAACTGTTTACACTGTTTGTTTTCATCCAATTTCTTTCTCTCTCAATTTTTCCCCTCATATGTTGAGCCTAAATCATTTTCCTCACTCCAATCAAATTATCTTGTCTCATTTTCCTCCAGTTATCTCCCTTGTCTCTAAACTATTTTTTCCTTTTGTTTTGTTTTAATTTCGTTTCATTTTTATTTTCTTTATTCTAATTTGATTGAATTTTTTTCTGTCCTTTCTTAATTTTCTTTTTCTCATTTTTTTTAAGTATCTTCTTTTCTATTTTTTAAACAATCTTCTTTCTCTTTATTATTCTCTTTTATTCCCAATACATTTTTCACTCTTTTCTCATCTTTTCTAAGTTCTTAATCTTCATTTTCCTCATTTTATTCTGTTACATATATTCATCTTCTTCAGTCTTGATTCTTTTCTTTCCTTCTTTCTTCTCTTTTTCTCTCTTCATTCAAAATGATTCTCTTTTTTTTTATCATTCTTTTTTCTCTCTATCCTGAGTATATTCTTTTTCTTTTTTTCTTATTTTATTGTCACATGTCTACATCTTACTTTCTCATTCTTTTCTTCTTTCTTGATGATTTTCCTCTCATTTTGTGTTATTTGAAAATGATTTTTATCTCTTTCCCCTCTCTTTTCAAACTGATCTTTTTCATTTCATCTTCTCCATTATGAAAAATTTTTTTATTATATTTTTAAATTTCTCTTTTCTTTTTTAAATTTCAGTATAAATTCTTTTTCAGCAGCTATTCCATAACCTACCTGCTTACAACTCAGTCTTTTACTTAAAACAGTATTTATCTCCCCTTTTTGCTTGTTTTTTTTTTCAAACTATTTTTATCCCCTTTTTCAAGACACATCTTTTGCTTCCTTTTCATTCAGATTTTATTGCTCCTATTTTTTTCAGTTCAATCTTTTTTGTTCCTTTTATTTTTCATTTATACTTCAGTTTTGTTTACTCTGTGTCAAATTCTCACATCTCTCTATTAATCTGATTCAGTGTAAAGTTTGCTTCTGAATATGATTAAGTATAATAAAAATATGGAAAATACAACATGGAGATGATGAAAAAATCTACCAAAGGGACAGACAAAATAAGATGACAACCTTCTTGCCTCTAACATCAATATGTCTACAAAACCTTCACATATACAACATGCAGTCAAATGTACCAAGAAACACAAATGTGTACATGTCTAAAACTAATCAAAGATTCGCACACAAACACAGATTTAAATTAAGATAATCTTTATACCAATACATACTCTCTCTCTCACACTCACACACATATATTTAAGTCATTGTCTGTTCCACGTGTATGCGTATGTATGAATATATACATATATATAGCTGTTGTGATATGTAAGTATATCTGGTCTAAGTATGCATGTCTGCAGACATACAAACTTTATAATCATGAAGACCATTATATACTCATTAGTATATTTGTATATATAAAAAAGTACAGTTGGCAACTGTAGTTGAGGGTGACCCGAAAGGCTCCTTTTTCAATAGCTACTACACCTACGTGTAGGGGAGGGCGCTACTCCTTTCCCTAGATTGCTCCCCTTTACCCTTGATCCATACCTTATAATGCTGAGTGTTAAAACAAAGTGGCATCAAGTACCATTTTTTGAGTCTTTGGTATGACTCAACCTGGGATTGAACCCTGGTCTCCTAGATCATTGGCAAACTAGTCGTCATATATATATATGAATAAATATATTAATGAGGATGATGATATACATTATTAACCAATTAACAACTATTCTAAGATATATATATATATATGTATATATATATGACAAAATATGTGTTAATAATGCATATTATGACCTTCACGAATATGTTATGGCATATGATATTATATATATGTGTGCATATTAATTCATATGAGCAGTTTTGTTATCAGTTGTGATAAATGTATAGGTATGTATGTGTATATATGATAATGCCCCAAACATTGATTTTAATAGCATTTAAGTTAGAAACAAAATAGAATACAAGTATGAATGCTTATATACAGTGTACAAGTATATCCCACAACTTGCTGTAAAAAAAAGTCTAGGATTTGTTACATATAGACGTGCAGTTTAAGAGAGAACTTCATGGTAATATCTCCACACTCGACAGAAGTTCATAGTATTGTACGTGTAACAGAAAAAATTCTACAGTTATTTTTTAGGAACTTCTCTTTGATATGATTGACCCATACAAGACATTAGTTCAGCATTATTCTAACTGGGAAATTTTTCTGTACATATTTTAGAAAAATACATAATATGATTTGAGTACATTATTGCCTGATGTAAAGTTTGTTTAACATACCTGGCTCTCATAATAAGAAACCAATACTTAGACACTTACCTGAACTGAGAAAAAAAATCAAAGAAAAATTAGGTTCACCAAAACGTTAATATTTCCTGGTTTAAAAGGTTCATAAAAGCAAATTTCTAGTTTTGAGCTAATATCATTCGACCATTTCACTCTCAGATTTGAGTATGGCTATTGCATGATATCATTTTCTAAAAGAATAATTATTCATGACATGAATAGATGAGGCTTTTTAAGCTAGCAAGATATTTAAAATCTCTTACACAAATTTGGCATCTCATCATCATCAATATATGCAGACAGCACAGAATCCTTGGACTCTCTCATACCATCATTCTCTATTGGTCATTTCACTAAGCAACTTTAATAATGATTATATTATATTACCAATATTATTGCTATATATATTTATATTATATTATTAATACTATTTAGCTGTATTCTTGGTTTCAGATGTTATATTGGCAGATTTAAGTATTGAAGTTCTAGATATTTTAGATATTATTCTTAACTGGATCCCAAGCCACTCAAGCAGCTTGACAAATTTGGGAAATCTAAGAAAATTAACAAATATCTGTTGGTACCACCTAAAATTTGATTAAGCATTTATTATTTGGTATGAAGGGTAGATTATTTAAAAAGAATTAAACCATTGTACTCTGAGAGATTGTTGAGTCTCCTTGAGCTTAACTGAGCTTGATTGACAAGTGATAATCTCTGGGATCAGTTGAGAAATTTGATCTCATTGGGGAATATTAAAGTCATGAGACTATGGAAGTTAGAAGTTAGATTTTAACTTTTAGTTAGCTTGAGTCATTTGAATCTCATGGTCAAGTAAAAATTGTATAGCATTAATTTCCATTAATGTTTAAAAGGGCTAACTCCTGGTGATGCATGCCAGGTAATGTTGAAGTCATTTGAAGTAATGAAGTTTTATAAAGAAATGGGTAAACACAAGTAATGAAGTCTTCATATTAATTTGTTCCATTAAAAAAGATGGATAAGTAAGGAAAATGTCTATCCAACATTTCAAAGATGGAAATATGACCCATGAAATAAAACCCAGAAGGGGTCAATTATCACTTGTCAATTATAAATAAACCAAATTTAAACTCAAGGTAGAGAAGAAACTATCAACATTGATGGTGTTGGGAATTCAAATCTCACTAAAATCTGCTTCTTTATTTTCAATTCCATACTGTTTGCAATGATTAAAAAGCATATCCATCCAAAATGTTATGAAAAAATGCAAGAATTGTTGAGAAAAACAAGTAATAATACCTGATTTTATTTGAAGGTAAAATGAAATAAAATTTTAAGGTAAATGATAAAGGTATTTGTAAAAATATATATATATATATATATATATATATATGACTAAATAGTTCAATAAAATGAGTTTCAAGGGTTAGCACCTAAAATAATGAGCTGAAATTACACTCCCTAAAATATCTATGCAAACTGCAGGCCTCAACAAGGATTTTCTCAGAAATTTTCCAATTTTTCTGCTTTTTAATTTTTTTTAATCTATTGAAATTTTGATAAAACAAACATTAAAATATATTTTTCATATTTTTTACGAAGAGTATTTATATTTATCAACCCCTCCGCTTGGGCAGGATATGACACAAGGTCAATTTTTAAGTGGAGGTTTGAATTCAGAGTTTTCCTTCTCCTGACTAGTTGCCTTACCAAGGCTGAAGAACCTAGTCTGCCCTACTATTTACCCATAGATGGAGGGAGAATAATTGGACTCATACCTTTCCCAAGGGTATTAGTGCTATGTGAAATGCAATCAGTCTCATCCAGGATTTGAACTTGTGTCGCCGTGTCCATTTCCAATGACGATAACCATTACACCACGGGCACCTCCTTTACAAAGAGTATTTACTGGAAGCTATATTGATAATTAGGAAGCATTTGTCAGTCCCTTATAAATGGCCAAATGGCTTGATGTAGAAATACCAAATATGGTACACATACTTATTAAACTCAAAGAAAGGTCTTAACATGGAAAATGTTTTGTTTACTGCAGAGAAAGAGGGATTTTCTATAAGTAATCAGCAGAAAATCAGATTGCTGCAAGATGTAAAGGATCATAAAGAATTTAAATCTCAGTACTTCAAAAGTAAAAAGATTTATTCAGTTTGTCTTGTTAGAATAATTATCAACATTTAATTAGATATTACTCTGTCAATAAATAACATCCTCATCAATTTTGACCATCATAAATAATTGTATAAAATCCAAAACTCGGTAGAAGATTGACAACCTTGAATAGCGTGGCAGACAGTAAATGAAGTGAGTAAAAGCTGCCAGCCAAGTAGAACGAATACACTAGTGGAAAGAACATTTCAAGAATCTGCTTAGAAAATCCCCAAAAGATACAGATAAACCTAGCAAGAAAATTATTGATAATCAACTAGACATCAAACTAGGACAGTTTACGCAAGAGAGAACTCAATGTAGTACTAACAAAAATTAAAAACAGGAAAGTAGCCGGTCTCAATGAAATACCTCCAGAAGTATGGAAGATGAGGAAATTCAATGACATACAGTTTTGATACTGCAACACTGTATATAACCAGAACACAATAGAGAGATGGATAAAAGATTGCATCCTTTCTTTTCCCAAGAAAGGTGACCTTGGAATTGCAAGAACTACTGAGGTAAAACTCTTACTTCCGTAGCAACTAAGATTTACAATGCTCTGCTACTCAACTGCATCAAACAAGAAATTGAGAAAATTATTAGGAAGAATCAAAATGGTTTTTGGAGAAAACAATCCACAAAACAGATATTATTAGGTATTATTTATTGCCAAACTTTACTGAAGGAGTTGGTGCAAAAAGACTCAAGGCAACATTCTTATTTGTAGATTTCTCCAAGGCATTTGATTCCAGAGGGAAAATGGAGCAAATATTTCTAGCGTATGGTCTCCCCAACCATAATGTTACTCAATAAAAAACACAAAAGTAAAAGTTCATTGGAGACACAGACTTCTTTGACATTGTCACAGATGTTCTGCAAGAGGATACATTGGCCCTGTACCTGTTCATAATCTGCCTAGATCTAATGAAATAAAACGGCTTTACACAGGAAAAAGGCAAGAAGCAGACAATACCCCACACATACTATTACAGATACAGACTATGCTAATGACATAGTGCTTTTGGCAAATACACCTACCCAGGCTGAATCCCCACTGCATAATCTGAAGTAGGTAGCAGGTGACATTGGTCTCCCTGTGAATGTAGACAAAATGGAGTACATCTATTTTATTCAAAAAGGACACATCTCCACACTACATGGTAGTTCTCTGAAACAGAATCTCATCTTTGGGAAATGACATCAATATGTGACTAGCGAAAGTGTGGACTGCTATCAATAGGTTATCAGTCATATCAAAGTCAGACCCATCTGATAAAATAAAATGTAATTTTTTCTAAGCAGCGGTCATGGACACTGACTAAGTGTATCGAAAAAAAAACTTGACAGAAATTGCGCTAGAATGTGACAAGTGATGTTGAACAAATTCTGGAAGCAACATCTTACAAAAAAGCACTTGTATAGCCACCTACCTCCCATCTCTAAAACCATTCAAATAAGACAAACAAGACATGGGACTCTGCTGGAGAAGTAAGGATGTGCTCATAAGCAACGTTTTCCTATGGATCCCTTTACACAGATCTGCAAGTGTTTGATGACCAACTAGAACTTATCTACAACAGCTCTGTATGGACACAGGATGTCATCTTGAAGACCTGCTGGATGTGATGCATAATAGAGATGAATGACAAGAGAGAGTCAGGGAAATCCGTGCTAGAAGCACGATATGATGATGATGATGATGATTGTTTAGTCAGGTCCAACAATCTAGACAAAAAATATCTAAATCAATATATCTTTTAAAGTAAAATTTCAAAAAAGATTTCACTGCAAAACTGATTTTTCAAGCAGTTTCACAACAATCGACTGATGGAAACATTTACCAGCTTTCTATCAATACGAAGGAATAATTTTACTTTTATTATAACCAAAAATTATTTCAATCTTGACCTTTTACCTGATATAGACTGGTTCTTCAGATAATATTTAGTTTATTGTTTTCATGTGACAAAACGCAATTAAATCCTGCTAATATCCTTTATCTTTTAATGTCTTTTAAAATGGATTGTCACAAATTCAGTTTTTTCATGAATATCATTTGGGCAACCATATGCTAACTAATGTGCAATTTTTAAAAAAATGTCCTTCTAGTTTACTTTTACTTGTTCATAAGATATCAAAAGAGTTATATTCTTAAATGAGAGAGTGCTCAAATACTGGCCAGTAGAGCAGGATAAAAATCTAAAATAAATTGTGTTGTAAGGGAGGATGTTTTCCCCTATCAGAAGTTGGACTCATTCAACTAAATGCATAAATACAGGCTGTGGGTAGCCATGACAGTTTTGAAGTTTATTGCTTACTGCTTCGGCCCTCCTCCCAGAGCTAGTCTCATTTTACAGTAATTCATTACCACACATTTTGACTCATTGTATATTCCCTTGTACAAAAGGAATAAACCCTCTGAATTTCCAATGTTGTTTATTGATCACTTTAGTCACAACAATTAGTAAAAGTTTCATACATTTAAAAAAATACAATCTCCCGATGAAACATGCCTATATATATATATATATATATATATATATATATACACACACACACTGAGACAGAGAGAATTACCTATAATTTAGTACATCTGTACTAATTTTTTTTATAAAAGATTGCTGAATTTTTCTATTTCTTGTAGAAAATTATTATACAATAAATATAGATATCATAATATCAGTCTTTTTTTTTTAATAATAATATCAGTCTTATTTGTAATTATCAAACTCTACAGAACAGAAAATACTATTACCAAAGTTAAAATGGAAATCAATTTTTAAACAAAATTAAAATGGTATAAAAATAGATAAGGAGTGGACTTAATTTTGAACTGCTATATATTCATATTTTGGTTGTTTTAATGCTGTAAAGTTTGGCAATAAATAATACCTAATAATATTTGTTTTTATTGTATAATGTCAAAGTAGAATGCTGTTGACTTTGGCAATAACTAATAGCAAATAAAAGAGTCTTACTTATGCATAAAATATCAAAAACTTAAAAGAATTTAAAGTTAGAAAATATAACATAATAAGAATTGGTGAATTTGAACAGGGAATGATTTTCCCAATTTTATAACTGACTAATTTCTGAATACTTTAAATCTATATAAGCATAGATTCATTAAAACATGTAAATATATTTGCTATATAAAAAGGGAATAAATATTCAGATGAGAAACAGAATATGAAACGATCTTTTACACAATGAATTGAAAAAAACAAATAACACACCAGAGATAACTATTCTTTTGCTGATGGTGATTTTAATTAAGTGAAAGAAATGAAGCTGTAAATTTTATCTTTAATCATATCAGAAAAGGATCAGCTTTATCCTTAGGTACAATGTCATGTTGATACATAACTTTTAAAAAATCCAGTAGAATTTCAAAACTAAGATGTTTAAAAAAATTGAAAAGAAATCCAATAAATTCTTATTCTAAATTGAATGTAAAAGAAATTTTTTTTTAAATCACTTGCTTTGGCTATAATTAAAAACTGTTCAATTTAAGTTCAATCTTTAAAAATCACATCTGACTCCCTTTTTAATTTGAAAAAAAAATAATTAGGAGAATGAAACATATCACTGAAAGGAAAAACATAGAAAAATAAAAGGCAACTAGATAATCTGTGAAGTAAAAAAAAAAGAAAGAAAATCCAAGTATTTGGACTATTCCGGATGTAAGCCACATATCAGTTCCAAAATCTGTTTTGACATTTTTTTTATGGCCTTTAACATAAAATCTTCATTCTAAATTTATTGGAAAAAGATTTGTCTGATGATTGGAGAAATCTAAAATTTGATTTTTGAAGAAATTTTTTTTCAATGATTTTTCTCTACTTTTTTTATTTACTTGTATTTTTTTCTCTCTTTAATTTGACCAAATAATTGGCAAATTTTCAGCAAATGAACATCAAGAATGTTTACTGCCATTAAATATCTTTCTTTTTATTTTTAGTAGAAGTTTAAAATATTTGTTAATCACTCTAGTGACACTGAGTAAGGATTGAAATTTGAAGATACAGAGTTCAAATTTGTTTAAAGTGAGCACAGGAGTCTATTCATTTCATTTTCAAAGCTGAAAATGGTTGGATGATTAATGAAACTAAACATGGTTTTTCTTTATTCTAACAGCATGTCAACTCATCTTGGGTTATTTTATGCCTAAGGGTTAGATTGACTGTGTTTGATGACATGTCAATCTGTCTCGGATTATTTTATACCCAGAAATCAGAGAATCTCATTCTTTGTATGTTTAGACTGACAATTAATATGTGGCTATTTCTTATAAGATATTTGCACATAGTTATATGATTTGATGGATTGACTGATTTTAATGGCATGCCAACCCATCTGGGGGTATTTTATGCAGAGAGGTTAGGGAATCACATTCATAGTACATTCACATTTTACATTTTTTTCTATTGATTTTTGCACAAAGTCCTACCAAACATGGATAATTTATAAAGAGATCTACTTGGGCCATAGACAGGATCCTAAAAGATCAGAGTGAACCTGGGAGTAATGGTAATGAAAGGGTACTTCAGACTCCCCAGATTTTCAGAACTGGAGACTCACCATCATATGGTTTAATGTCATACCCAAGACTCCCGCGCTTTTGAGGGTGTCTTACCCCTCTGTATGAGATACAGTTAACACAATCTAAGCCTTGCCATGTAGGCATTATATGATATCAAGAATTCTTATCTAATAATAAGAATTATATGGCATCAAGTGATAAATTAATTATAATCCTTTGTAGATAATTATAACTTCAAATAACACTTCTTAATACAGATAATTTACAGTTATATGGCATCAAGTATTCTTATCAAATACAAATAATTTTTCAACAAATCTATTTAATCTATAGATGTGACCCTAACAGGTATTACCACTGTGGGTCAGTGAAAGGATACTCTTCATTCTTCAGAACTGGAGCTTCACAATTAGATGCAGTTTAATGTTATACTGAAGAAAGCTTTTCAGAGATAGTTTTACTCCACTTGTAGGGGGAGATACAGTCAGTATATTCTAAGGTCTGCCAGTACGACTGGAAATTCAGCTTTTGTTTTGTTCTAAACATTTATGCATTCTATTAGTATTGCACCAATACACCAATCTGATTTATTATCACTTGTATAAAAGAGTTTACCTCTTTGGAGAAATAAATAAATCATCATCAAGGTGTTCCAACAAAACAGATTATTTTGACTCTCTCTCAGCATCTGTTCCAATCAGCCATCACACCAAGTAAGCCTCACAAACAGCCTGACACAAAAAAGATCTGTTCCTGTTATCTAACAAAAGGATTTTCATTGCTTTCTTGTACAGAAATCATATAAAGAAAAAAAAAAAACGACCTGTCTTATCTTCGATTCAAGAAACTAAAATTATCCCACAAATTCAAAGCCAACAACCAATTATTATTTTTACTCAAGCAAAATTTAGTTCATCAGTCTTTCAAAGAATTATTTCCATCATGCCACACACTCATGTGACTGTTTCTAGAATTCAAAGAATTATTGGGACAATTAAAATTCTTGCTTTTGTTATTCACATGGCATATATTCTTCAATCTTCTTCAGGTGTAATATGCACCTCCATAAGAAAAAATACCCAAGTGATGGTCTCATTCTTTGATGTGCAAAGCAAAAACAGATTTTTTTTGTTTTTTATACAGGGAATTGAAATTCTGTGAGAAAAAAAGATTCTGTTTCATACCGTTTTAACATTGCACTTTGAAGAACAGAGGGGAATATTAATTACATCAGAAGAAAGCCAACGAATAAACCCATCAAAACATGATGTGAAAAAAAAAAAAAAATTCAAATAAATCTTTGAATATCAATGACCATTCTGAAAACTATAAACATTGTCTCTGGATTTATCCCCAAAAGATACACATTTAAATGTTTGTTCATACTAGCTATCTACTGACATATGAATCTATGATAAACATTTCCTTTTTTAGATTTAAAAATCTAAAAAGATACTTTACCATCATTGAATCTGTTCCTGATCTATTAAAATAAAAAAGCTTTGTAAGAATTTTTCTAAAAGTCAAAAGCAAAAATTTCTGCTGCCAGCAAAGTCAAGTTGAGAAGACGGACAAGATTGAGATTATTTGGGAAGGATGAAGATCCTTAACTTTTTTTATTTGTTAATTCAGTTATAAATTTTTGATGACCACTGAAACCCACTGTATTTCCATTGCAACAACGGTCCATAATAATATTGATGCCTCTATTTAGGAAGGAGTGAAAGATTCTAAATTTTCATAGTTATCTTCATTAAATTAAAAATTTGAATGACTAAAAAAATACTCAGTACAAAATTAACAATCTTTTTACCAATTATTGAGAAATTGCTTTATAATCTAATACTAGTTTAAGTGTATTACTCTAAGATGTTGTTTTGCTGGGTTGTGGTTTATATATTCCTATTTACAATTGTAATTAGAAGTTAGTTTTACCTCAGTAAATTAGAGAGCTCTATGCACAAGAATGAAGCGCAATATCATTATATGTAAACTATGAAATAAAAAGAAATTCTGAGTTTTACATGACCAATCTTTTGGTGAGTTTGTCATGACACTTCTGAAGACCACTGAATGTATTGAGAACAGATATTCATTCTGTTAAAATTAACAGACTTTAGACATGTCCATATAAACTCACTTGACAATTAGGCATGTGAAACTCTAGGTCATGTGTTTTTACCCTGTTTTATTTTATCACAAAAATATTGTGTGTATATATATATATATATATATATACACACACACATAAATACATTGATAATATAGTTTGCTATATCTATAAAGGAAGCATGCTCAATATCATGGACACTGTGAATATATTTTTAAGTTAGGTCAGCATAGACATCCAGTCAATAGGACTAAGTAACTGACAGTTTCTTATGTTCATTAGATCAATATCAACACTATCCTAACATAAAAATATATAATTATGAGGATTTAATAAAATACAGACCAAGTAGACTTTTTAAGTAGAAACTATATGATTCAATTTTTCCTTTCAACTCATTTGATCATCTCACTGTAATGGTTAATGAGCTTGGCTAGTCAACAAGTGCTGCATTTGTTGATATCAAAAAAAAAAAAAAAGAAAAGAATTTCTAAACTTAAAATCAGAATGTCTCTTTATTTTAAATGCCAACATGAAATATGTATAAGGTTGGAAATTTGCTCACAGGAATCATTTTAAATCATGGCGACTCACAAAGCAGAGAACCTCAAGGGACAGAATAGCTGAAGAAGATCACAAATAAAACTCAAACACCTCCACAACCAAAGATAAAATTGTAAAAATGTGTACTTCTGTTTTTAAAAGCTATGTATAATTTGGCTGATAGATTTTCAATATTGTAGAGTTTGGTAATAAATAATATCTAATAATAACCATTGTGACTGTAAGAACAATAAAATCCTGGTATCGCTGGTTTAAAGAAAGTTCTTATAAAAGAATGTTTATCTATTTATGGATGATAATGTAATTTTCGACACAAATATACTGACACATTTATATGCATTCACAAACTATATATAAAACTGGCATAGTTTATCTCCTTATATAAATATTGGGTTGAGATATAATTTCTGTTTTAGTAAAAAATAATTTATTTATGAATAATTTCAATCAATTGTATATTTGCCATTATTCATGCCTTGCCGTTTGATTCTCCCCAAGTAAAATTCAGCTGTTTTCAAGCTGAGGACGTTTTCCACAAACGTTTTTACCTGATCTTCTTGAGAAAATTTTTTATCATTCAGAGCATTTTGTAGTGAATGAAAAAGATGAAAATCACTCAGTGCCAGGTCTGGTGAATATGGTGGATGGGGTAGAACAGATTAGCCTAAATCCAATATTTTTTCCTGTGTGATTCTTGCTGAATGTGGCCTTGTGTTATCAGGAGAAGCACAACATTTCTCCAGTTGAGAAGTGCAGGGTGTTTCCTTAGATTTTCATGCACACGTTGCAGCCGTTGATAGTGTAGGTCTGCATTAAATGTCAGAACATGGTTAAAAAAAACTCAAAATGAATAGTATGATGTTGATCTCACCATACACAGAGAACAATTATTCTTCCATTAAGCTCTGCCTTTGAGGTAGGCTGCAGAGATTATCCTTCTCAATGCACTGACTTTTGCATTGAACATTGTCATATAAAACTCATTTTTCATCATCTGTAATGATATTCTTGAGAAAGAGGTAATTTTTCTGCTTTCAAAGAAGACTTGATGCTATACAACCTTCCTTATTCTTCTAACAAAGAGTATGAGGAACCTAAATGCCCAGTTTGCTCACTTTTTTCTATCCTTTTTCAAGTGGCAGTAGATTGTGGATTGGGACGTGTTGAGGTTAAGTGCTAATTCTCAAGTACTTTTGCATGGACTGCATTCAACCAATTCTCTTAAAGCATCTTGATGAAGGTCTGATGAGCATCCTGGTTTGGATTCATCTCTCAATGACCCATCACCAAATTTAAACTTTGAAAACCACTTTTGAACTTGGCGGTCAGTAATGACACCTTGACCATAAAAACTAGAAATTTTCTTTGCTGTTTCTGAAGTGTTATAGATTTTCTTAAATTACCACAACATAATATGTATGTACTTTCAATTTCCCTATTTTAGAAGCATAACATCACAGATTAAATTATGATGCACACTCTTTCACTGCTAAAATAAGACTATCTGATGATAATACGCTTTAATCAGATAATGTCTGGTTACTTTTAGATTACTGAAAGTTTGAAATGCATAGTAACAACTTGCTTTAATAAAATATTCATAACTCAATACAATTTAAATGAGGCTTTTTACTTATTAAAGATATTTTGATTAATTTTAAATTTTCTCTCATTCTTACTCTAAATAAAAGGTAGCAGAGTTTAGTTTGGTTTTATGGCATATCAACCTTTGTAGGCTATTCAACACCAAATCCATTTTTATGTAAATAATCAGTTCTATTTAAAACAATTCAGTTTAGCATAAGTACACAGTTTGTCAAAAACATTTCAAACTATTCAGTTTATTCAAGCAGTTATATATAACAATTCAGTTTAGTATAAGTAAAGTTTCAATGTCAAAAACAGTTCAATTTCAAATAATTCGGTTTAGCATAAGCACGCAGTTTAAATGTAAGTACGGTTTAATTGTCAAAAACATTTCTATTTTAAGCTATTTAGTTTAATCTAACAATTAAGTTTAGCATAAGAATGCCGTTAGTTCTGTTTAACCCATAGATAGGGCCCTATCAGGTGCTACCACTCCGGGCCAGAGTGGACCTGGGAGCAATGGCAACGAAAGGGTGCTCCATATTCCCCAAGGCCCCAGCATTACTGGGACCACACCATCAGACTATTTAGTGTCATATCCAAGACACTCATGGGGGGGTCTTACCCCTCTGCAGAGGTGCAGTCTGTGTATTCTACAGCCCCAGCCGACTGGGCAATACACAGAGTTAAATGTCAAATAGTTTTATTTCAGAAAATTAATTTCAGCATAAATATACAGTTTAAATATCAAAACAGTTCTATTTTAAACAATTCAGTTTAGCATAAATATGCAGTTTAGATGCAAAAATCAGTATAATGAAAGAAGCACGGTTTAGTTTTATTTAATCCATAGATAGGACCCTTATCAGGTCCTACCACTCTGGGCCAGAGTGGACCTGGGAGTGATGGCAATGAAGGGGTACTCCGCATTCCCCAAAGCTCTAGCATTGCTGGAACCTAACCATCAGATTGTTTAGTGTCATATCCAGGACACATGTTGGGAGGAGGGGGTCTTACCCCTCTGCAGAGAAGCAGTGTGTATTCTACAGCCCCAGCCGACTGGGCAAAACAGAGTTTAATATTTGGGATTTTATTCTGTTCTTAAAATTAATTTATTTATTATCCTTATTATTAATTTTACCTAAGTAGCAATGTTGTTATAAAAAATTATGGGATTCATTGTGAATAGATTAGCAGTTTAACAGAGGATCAGGTGGTAATACCTGTGCAAAAAAGCTAAGGAGAAATACATGCAGAAACATGTATTTCTCCTTAGCTTTTTTGCAAATGTTAAATGATACTATATATACATAATATACACACTTAATAGAAATACACAGGAAAAGATAGATAAAATGATAAAACTAACACATAACAATATTAAACTCAAGCAAAATGGTATTATATTTTCTGTGTTCTTTCAAGTGAGAGTGAAAGGAATAAAACAAACTGGGTTTAAATATATACAAATTGTTAGAAGAATTGATTGATTGATCAATTTTAATGGCAAGTCAACTCATTTGGAGTTATTTCATGGCTAAAGAGGAAGGAATTGTATACATTCTTCATATATATTTATTTTTTTTGTCTTGTTTCTTAAGAGTTAGTAGTATGGCATAAAGTATTCCTATCTATTGTTAATAATTTTTCAAAAAATCTATTTGACCAGAGATGGGACACTAACAGGTACTAGCACTTCGTGTCAGCAGATTCAGTCTAATATAATATCCATGTGTACCCCCAGATATTTTTTGGTGGGGTTGGTATTACCCCTCTGCAGGAGATACAATCAGCATATTCTAAATCATGCCAACAGAGTGGAATGATAGGTAGAATAATAAAAACTAAATTCTCTGATATTCTAAAGAGATGTAACAGCTGGTTTTGTTAATGATAAATGAAACAACTTCCACAAAAAACATTATCTAGTTTAAAACACAAGGTCATTTTTAATGCTATTAGAAAAAGACATATTTTACAAGCATAAAGTATTACAAACATGATGACAGAGAGAGAGAGATGAGCATGACTTAAAACTCAGAATGTTACAGACATGTTTCCTTGTTTAAGATATGCGGATAGTGAGGTTAAAAACAGATTACAAAAGGACTATTATAATCTCAACAAGTCAAAGACTGAAGGTGTCCCAAGAACTTTGAAGATATGAAAAGAAACAAAGTAAAAGTGTATAAAAGCCACAATTGAGAAAGTTTACCATTTATCTTTGATTCTATACTACTCAAATCCAAAACCATAGCATCTGTGATCTGACATATAAGAATCTTTTTTTAAAGGAATCATATCAGTCTCCAAAACAATTTTGTGATCTACAAATAAATGACCTTAAGTAAAAGAATTTTATTTTATGATTGATATATTTCAAAGAAAAAAATCTCCCTTTACAATTAGAATTTTTTGCTTTATTTTTACTTTTAGATAAAGGTTTGGTTTGTTGGGTTTTATGGCATATCAACCTTTGTAGGTTATTTAACGCCAAATCCATTTTTATGTGAATAATCTGTTCTATTTAAAACAATTCAGTTAAGCATAAGTACACAGTTTGTCAAAAACATTTCTATTTCAAACTATTCAAGCAGTTATATGTAACAATTCAGTTAATTGTAAATACAGTTTTAATGTCAAAAAACAGTTCTATTTCAAATAATTCAGTTAAGCATAAGCACGTAGTTTAAATGTAAGTATGGTTTAATTGACAAAAACATTTCTATTTCAAGCTATTCAGTTTACTCAAACAATTCATTTTAGCATAAGTATGCTGTTAGTTCTATTTAACCCATAGATAGGGCCCTATCAGGTGCTACCACTCCGGGCCAGAGTGGACCTAGGAGCAATGGCAATGAAGGGGTACTCCGCATTCCCCAAAGCTCCAGCACTGCTGGAACCTTACCATCAGATTGTTTAGTGTCATATCCAGGACACTCATTTGGGGTGGTCTTACCCCTCTGCAGAGGTGCAGTCTGTGTATTCTACAGCCCCAGCTGACTGGGCAAACTTTTAGATAAAGTATTTTTTTATTATCATGATTAATTATATATTTCAGTATGCCAGACACTGCTGGAGAAGCAAGGACGAGCTCGTAAGTGATGTACTCCTGTGGACCCCTGCATATGGCCAATCAAAAGCTGGACGACCGGCTCGAACATACATACTGCAGCTATGTGATGATACGGGATGTAACCCTGAAGACTTGCCAGAGGCGATGAATAATAGGGAGACGTGGAGAGAGAGGGTCAGGGATATCCGTGCTATCCACACGATGATGATGATATATATAATTTTTATTATTAACTCTTTGCAAGTTTTTAAGATGAATTATTACAGTTGATCTTAACTGAAATCTTTGTCCCAACAAGTTTCCTCTTCTCTATGACTCTTCCAGTTATTCTAGCTGATTTTAGCTGAGCAATTCTTTCCTTTTCAAATAACAAAGTTAAGAAATTCATTATCTACTCAGACTCCATATCAGTTCTACACTCTATAAAAAACCAAAAACTCGATAACCCTCAAACAAACTCCACACCCTAAGACAGAGCAAAAAAATCATATTCTGCTGGATTCCAGGCCATATGGGAATCCAGGAAAATGATAAAGCTGATTCATTAGCTAAAGCTGCAATTAACATACCTCCTGACAAAACCTCAAAACTACCATACACAGACTTGAAACATAAAATCAAACAAATAATCACAAAAAGATGGCAACAATTGTGGGATGAAAATGCCCAAAACAAGCTCCGCCAAATAGAGCCTCTTCTGAAAGAAAGAAAACGTGAAGCTAGTAATACTAGAAGAGAAGAAACTATTCTTTCTCGACTGCGTATAGGCCACACTAGATTAACGCACGACTTTATTCTAAAAGAAGAACCTCCTTCTAAATGTCCATGCGGAAACCATTACAAAATTAGGCATATTTTAATAGAATGTACAAATCTATCTCACATCCGAAAAAAATTTTATAAAGTTAATAGTATGAAGGAATTATTTGAGAAAATAAACCCTAAAAACGTAATAGAATTCCTGAAAAGAATTGGCCTTCTATCAAGGCTGTAGGCTCATAGACCTACAAATTAATTATTTAAAAAATCAAATGGTGACTTCAGCAGACAATTCAAGCCTGCATATCGTTTTATTTTTGATGTCGTTGGTATTTGTTTATAGCGTTCAAATACCTGATTTACCTGATACGCATAAAAATTATACCAAATAAAAAAGATTAATAAAAACGTTTTCGGCATAAAATAACCCTATGGGTTGGCATGCCGTAAAACCCAACCAACCAACCAAACAATCCTTTTCAGGTTTATAGGGATTTTTTTCCAAACGCTATAACTATGATTGATGTTAATCACCATTTTACCTTCATGCTCCATAAATCTTCAGTGCCAGTGGTGTAATGGCTATCGTTGCAGGAATTGGACATGGCGACACGAGTTCAAATCCTGGACTGATTGCATTTCACATAGCACTAATACCTTTGGGAAAGGTATGAATCCAATTATTCTCCCTCCAGCTATGGGTAAATAGTAGGGCAGACTAGGTTCTTCAGCCTTGGTGAGGCAACTAGTCTAGGAGAGGGAAAACTCTGATTTCAAACCTGTTGAACTCCACTTAAAAAATTGACCTTGTGTCATATCCTGCCCGAGCAGAGGGGTTGGGTAAATATGATAAATCTTCAGCTCTCTTGCAAGGTCTATGTATTTCTTGAGATTTTTTGCTTTCCTTTATTTTTACTTTTTGATCTGCTTAAGTGACCAAGCTCACTTTTTAAAATTAAGCAAACCCTTTCTGATACATGCTTTTACTTACTGCATTATTTCTACAAGTTTTCATGTTGCATTAATAAGATTTCACATGAAAAGCAAAATGAGTCAAAAAATCACTTTATAGACAGCTATATATTTCATCAAAATAAAATAAAGTTATAATTTTTCTTAAACCATTTTCAAATCATCATTATCATCAAGGTATGCCTACTGCATTGATTCTACTCTCTTACTATTCATCCCTATTGACCATCGCACCTGGTAATCCCTCCAAATACCACCTAGTGTTCACACAGAGCTGATGAATGGAAGTTTTTCCTAGTCAGCCAACACTAGGGTATTCATGTGTAGAAGTCAGCAGGAAAATGTCACTCATAAGTTCATTCTTATGTCTGTTTTGCATGTTTTCTTCAATGACCAGTGAAATGGGAAGTAAATAGCTATACAGTTGCTGTTTCCAGGATTTGTTCAAAGCAGCTTGTAGCATCCTAGTCAAGTTTTCATCTAACCTTTTCCTCAAGTATTTCGTTTGAGCAGTACAGCAGTACTGACATGGATACAGCTTAGAAGAATTCCAATCTTATTTTATCGGAGAGAGATCAGATTTCCCTAGGGTCAATGCTTTCAGTCTAATAGTGGTACCAACATATAAAAAATTGTTGCAGGAGATACACTGACACCATTTTTGCCTAGATTATGTTCTATGAACATCAATAGATCAGATGAAAGTAAACGGTTTCACACTAAAAATACGTTTAAATAGTGTTGCATAAACATGCAAAAAGAGTTAAGTAAAATTCTTAGACACTTCTAAGATTTCTCAAACATTGAGCAAAGACAGTACTGTGAAATTTTCTATTGATATATCATTATAAGAAAGAAAAAAAAAGGAATAATCCATAATTTCACATCATGCTAAACTCAAAACATCTTAAATTGATAAAAACAAAACCAAATTATAAACATCGCTCTTCTCCTTACATTCCACTAAATTAAAATATATCTATCAGAAAATCTAAATGAAAATGATAATAAAAATCAGGATACAAGATTCTTATTAAATGATACTTACTTTGTTTTTTTGTTTTCGTTGTTGTTTTTTTTCCTAAACTCAGTTCCTGATCAATTAAGGCTTTTTTTGGTTCATGTTGGAAGTGTTTACTGAAGCACAAACAAATTTGTTCATGTGATCATAATTCACAACACACCAGTATGTGTTGTTGGCTGCAATTGGCTAATGACCTTTTGCTTTCTATGATTCATTTTTATACTGTGCTATATATTATAATCACTACTAATGTTTTAAACAGTGTAGTGAGCTCTTTATTTGCTTTGTGATGTCACCACATAACCTACACTTGCTATCCTTCTACATTTAAACGATTGCAAATCCCTGCTTGGCTCTCCAGGACTCTTCAGAGTATTCTAGTTGGTCTCAGCAGTACTGAGGTCTAGACAGTCTTAATTCTTTTTCAAATATCTAGTTTCCTCAGTCTCTTTCCAGGGTTGTGTAGGACTGTTCAAAGTGATTTAACTATTATTGATATTACTGTTATCTTCATGTTTCATAATTCCTTCTGCAGTTTGCATCTCAAAATCATTTTAAAAAATGTGCATTTCATTTTCTAAGACAGATTCTGATTTGTTCATATAAAAATTGCTAGTATGATCAAACTTGTTTTCTAGTAAAATTTTCATTAGATCACTTTCCGCACCCAGGCAAGTCTCTGAGGTATTTCCTTTGATTTTAGCAGTGCTGTGGTCTGAATGCTTTCAATTCTTCTTCTGATCTTAAGTCTCCCTTATTTAATCTTTAAAACAATGTATGATATTCTGAAATTACAATTTGATGTCTGTGATTTGATGATAAGTATTGGAGAAAGATTATAGAACAGATAGATTCACATTGCTTATTAATAGCCAAAAGAATCTGCAAACCATAAAATGTTGTGAGATAAATATAAATATTTAAGAAATACATAAAACAATCTTGTGTGTATTTTTGATTTGAGAAAAAGAACTGTTGCTTTGGTTTATAAAAGGTGTACTACATAAACATAGACTTTGAATAATCTGTGCTTATAAGTTAAAAAATAAATGTCAGTTATATTCCTTGGGTTTCATATCAGAGATAGATAGGGAGTAGGAATGGAAGGTGGGGAAAGTAAAAGAGGATAGAAAACTAAAGAGAGGGGTAGATGGAGGAAAAAAAGAAAAAGAAAATGAAAAAAAAGAAAGAAAGACAGATGCATAGTCTGAGATAGAAAGAGAAAAAGAGATATAAAGGGAATGAAAAAGAAAATGAATGAACGAATAAAAAATCTTTGTTGTCGGGAAATTACAAAGTAAAAAAAAATGTTCTGAACAGGAAAAAGTTCATTTCATTGTGTTTTAAGACATACCAACCCTTGTAAATTATTTAATGCTAAATCCTTGTTATTCATATAAATAAATATATATGATTTGTAAATGAATACTTTGTAGCTAACATATTAAACAAACCAGAGCACATTGGCCTGCACATGGTTAAATGGTTTCAAGTATTCCTATTTAACATGAATAATTCTATTTAGTATTAATCTTTTGTATGCATACAATTAAATGGTTTCAAATATTGCAAGGTAACACTAACAACTCAATTTAACATCAGTCATTTGTTAAATGGTTAAACAGTACTATTTAACTCATAGTAAGGACCCTAATAGGTACTACCACACTGAGTCAGAGTGGAGTTGGGAGTAATGGCAATGAAGAGGTAATGAATATTCTCCAAAGCTCCAGGACTGGAGTCTCACCATCATATCCAGGACACTCATGATGCATAGATGCAGTGGATATTCTACAGAAACTTAAGAAAGACCAGAAAGAATTAACACATTCCAACAAGAATACATTCAAGGCCAAATCAATAAAATCAAAAATTCAGTAGAAGATAGACTATCCAGATTAGCATGGCAGAGAGTTAATGAAGTGAGAAGAAGAAAAAACACCTCAAGAGCAAAACTAAAAGCTGCCAGCCAAGGAGAAAAAGTTCTTAAGTGGAAAGAACATTTCAAGAATCGTCTTAAAAACCCTACTGAAATCACTGATAAACCTATAAAAAAATATTAATAAGCCAACTTGATATCAAACTAATACAGTTTATGGAAAAAGAACTTAATAAAGTACTGAAAAAAGTAAATTTAAAAAGTTGCAGGCCTCAACAAAATACCTCCTGAAGTATGGAAGACAAGGAAATTTGATGTGCTTATACTTCTTCAATTATGCAATGCTGTGTATAAACCAAAAAAACAAAAGGGAAACACTGCATCTTCCTCGTCTTCAAAAAAGGCAACCTTGTAATCACTAAGATTAACAGAGGCATAACTCTTACTGCTTCTCAATTGTATCAAACCTGAAGTAAAAAAAATTCTTAGGAAAATTCAAAACAGTTTTCGGAGAAATTTATACATAACCTCATAAATTCTGGCTATGCATTGAATCAACAAAGGAGTACATGAAAAAAATCACAATGCAATACAACTATTCATAGATTTTTCTAGGGCATTCAATTTCATACATAGAGAAAAGATGGAGTTGATACTACTATTCATAGATTTTTCTAGGGCATTCAATTCCATACATAGAGAAAAGATGGAGCTGATACTACTATCGTATTTCCATAGTGTATCTTATTAAATATTACTTTCAATTGTTCAATCATATTCTTATAAGTCAGGTGATCATCTGTGTCCCTGGTTATTGTTTTTAGCACTTTTTTGAGTATATCATTATAAACTAAAATAGAGAAATGTTTGAGAACTATGATGGCCTGATTTTAACAGCATGTAAATCGTCTAGGGGTTGGGGAATTGAATTCCTTGTACAATCATATTTACATTTTTTTGAGTAGTTGATTTTTTTGAAGAGTATTTTTGCCCATGGTCTGATTAAATACAAAAAAATTTAAACAGACTTATTTGACCCTTAGATGAGACCTTAACAGGTACAACCACTTCAGATCAGAGTAGACTTGGGAGTAATGGCCCTGAAATGGTACTCCATACTGCCCAAATCTCTAGAAATGGAACCTCACAATTAAATACAGTTTAGTGTCATACATACAACACCCTTTTTCTTGGTTGTGGTTCTTAACTCTCTGTAGGAGATATAGTCAACATACCTATAGGGGAAAGGAATGAGAAAATGACATATTGAAAGGATTAATGAATTAAAACTATTTTCATTCACCTGATATTATTTTATTGATAAAAGCACAAAAGCCAGAAGAAAGTCAACTCAGCCAATTGCAGTTAGACAAACCATGAGACTTCTTTTTATTCATGAAATATATTTTAGAAGAAAGCTTTCTTCTAAAATAAAATAACTGCCGAAAAGATAAGGATTATCTCAGTTTTATTTAACTAAATAAAGCTTAAAATTTTAGAAAATAATCGACTGCCAAGCAATGTACCAAGTTCCTACTCTTGGAGGAATCATGAATAATCATTTATGTAGATTTGGTTTCTTTGTTTAATGGCATCTCAACTTTTATGGATTATTTAATACCAAAACCATCCGTCTTAAAGAACAGTATTGATATAATTTAACCTATAGTTGGTGGGGGGGGATAAGAGTTTATACCTTTCTCTTGAGTATTTGTCTGAAAGTGAAACTTATATCGAACTTATTCCCTGACATTCAGTAAATGAGGTCAGTAGTGTCAGAAAATTGAGATGTGATTTGCAACCAAAACAATTAAAAGACACAACCAGAAAGTCAAAGGTTATCTTTCTCCCACCCAATTCCCTGGAAATAAAGAGATAATTAATAAAATTTTTTTTTCAAAAATCAATGCAACCAATAATATGAATAATAAATTTAACTCAGAACATGTTGATTATCATCAATATTCAATTAATAGTTTTTAATAGTTCAACTAATATTTTACTGGTTACTTACATCATCATTAGAACTTTATCAATAAAAATCATATTTTCAGCTACTTTATCACTAGATATACAAACAAAATTAAAAGAAAAAATTATTGAGTGAAAAAATAGGATCAAGTGTAAAAAGTTAAAACTATATCCGAGTGGAGGTGGGCTTAGCTGAATGGAATCTGTGAGACGAGTTCAAATCCTAAACAAGGCTGATTGAGTTTCACTTTGCACTAATGCCCATAGAAAAAGCATGAATCCATCAATTCTTTCTTCAGTTAAGGATAAAATAGTTAGGCAGACTGGGTTCATTAGCCTTGGTAAGGCAACCATTCTTGGAGATGATACACTTTGAAATCAAACCAGTTGTTGATTAATTTTAACAGCATGTCAACCCATCTAGGGTTACTTTATGCCTAAAGGTTAGGGAATCAGGTTCATATTTACTTTTATAGTGTAATTGTTTCTTGAGAGTTTTTTCCATACAGTTATATATCAAGTATTTTTATTTAATACAAATAATTTAGATACAGTTGAATGGTTTCAATTATTCCTATTTAATACAAATAATTACAAGGGTCATTCAATAAATAAAAGTGAATTTTTCAATAAAATTACTTGATTTGCATTTCACTCAAATAATAAAAAATTACTTCATTTCTCAACATAATCTCCTTTCATAAAAAACATATTTTTTCAGCATAAAAATCTTTTGATTAAGATTTTAGCCATTTGCTCACTATGCTCTTCCCTTTATAATTTCTTGAAATTGCTTGAAGGGACCAAACAAGAAAAAAATTCAAGGGATCTGATCAGGATCAAAAGGAGGATGTGGCAGCTATTCCCAACCAAACTGACATGGCTTCCACTGTTCTCTCAAAACCAGAATTTTTGTAAATCTAAAATAATTTTTGCTATAAAGTAACTCTAGACAATACAATGTTTACATTTATTAAAATTGTTATTTTGCTTTTTTCAAAAAATTCACAATATTTATTGAATGACCCTTGTATATGGTGTTGAAATTTGTAAATTTGGCAGTTGATGTCTGCTCAAATCTGCTTTGCTGTTTTGAACCTGTGGTGTTAGCCTCTGCTCTTTCTATTATTTAAGTAAGACCTGCAAGGGTTCTCTCTCTTCTTTTGTTTTTGTTTTTTTTTCAGCACAAGCAGAAGGCTCTGTCTGGCTCACTCCTTTTACTTTGTGAGCTCTTGTTTATACACCTTTGACTTTAGGCAGTTTTTTTTAAAGCAAGGTAGCTTGAGTAAAATAAGCCCATTAATCTTAGGTTAAGCCTCTTTTTCTTACAGGGTTTTTATTGTTACTTGTTGAAACAATAAGCCTACTGAAGGCTATTTGTGGTTTTGGTATGTTGTCCTCTTCAAAAGAAAGTTGAGTCTAAGGTCTGAAAACAGTATTATTGGACTTTTTACTTACTATATTGATATAATAATAGACAACTTTACTTGCTATATTGATATAATAGTAGCTATCAATAGAATACAAATGGTTTTTCATTGAAGTCTCCTCAGATCTCCAGGACTTTTCAAAGTATTTTAGCTGAGTATAACAGTTCTGTAGTCTGAATGTTCTTGATTCTTTCTCTAATCTCCAGATTTCCCCAGTCTCTTTTTCAGGCCCTCGGGGATGATTCCAAGAAATCCAACAACAATTAACATCACTGTCAACTTCATGTTCAACATCTTTTTTAGCTCTCTAGCAAGATCCAGGAATTTTTTAAAATCTTTTTTGCTTTTTTTTTTCATTTTTAACTCTATGTCTGGTATTCTGGCAGCAATTTGGTGGTCAGTTTCTATTTCAAAGCTCCTGAGGATTTTTATGTATCTCATCTTTTAAGACAGATTTATTCTTTTTACTTTACTCCATCAGACTTTTTCAGACCATCTATTATTATTATTATTATTATTATTATTATTATCATCATTGTTCTTTAGCGAGTTTATCACACCAACATTAGCTGTCAACATTAGCTGTCTTTTACTGGAGTTTGAGTCACAGCAAGTCTCCTCAAATCTCCAGGACTCAACTCAGTATTCTGGCTGATCTTAATAATGCTGTTGTTTCGATGGTGTCCACTTGTCCTCTTATTTCCAAGTCCTTCAGTGCCTTTATAGTTCTCTCACAAGGTCTAGGTACTTATCTCTCTTTTCACTTTCCTTTAGTTTTGCCATTATTATCATTATTTCAATCCTTGGAAGTTCTTCATGTCAGAGTTAGCTAATTGTCATTCACTGGAGTCTGAGAGACTGTAAGTCTCCTTAGGTCTCCAGGACTCTTCTCAGTATTCTAGCTGATCTTAACAATGCTGTAGTTTGGATAGACTCAAGCCATCTTCTTATTTCAAACAGTTCTTGTTCCCTTTCCAAGCCTTTGTGGGTCATTCCAAGAGTGCCAATCACAATCGGTAGCAATGTCACCCTCATATTCAATAGCTTTCTGAGTTCCCTAGCCAGATTTAAGTGCTTGTCTCTTTTTGCTTTCTCTGTTTTTCACTCTGTGGTCAGCTGAAATGGCAAAATCCATATCATTATTATTATCTTTATTATTAGGTGAGTTTTTCCCCATCCATCACAGAAACCTGAATGACAACAAGTCTTCTTGGGTCTCCAGGACTCTTCTGAGTATCCAAGCTGATCTCTACAATGCTGTAGTTTGGATAGTTTCAATTCATCCTCCAATTTCCAACTCTTCCAGTCCTGATTATTATTGTTATAAATGATATACAAGTAAGTATTATTATCTTTATACATGTATGTATATTATTATATGTAATATATCTTTCATATTATGATAGTTATCAATAAAATTATTGACATGTATTGAGTTACATGGGTTAACCCCTCTGATGTGAATGGTAAGTGAGTGCCCCATTATTTGGGTTTTGTACCAAACTAATCTTAGAAAATGGGAGTGATTAAGTTTTCTGATTCTATTAGACTGATTTGTCTTCTAGGACTTTTACATAAACTTTGTAAAAATCAATTCAAAAATTAAATTTCACATATTTTACAAGTGTCAAACAAACTTATTTAATAAGTGTAAAATCAACAAAATATTTTCTTCCAATTTTCAAGTAAAAGAAATATAATATTCACTCAATTAATAATGACGTTTGTGCCATAAAGTAAAATAATAAATAAATTTCAGTATACAGTAAATTTGTTTGATATTCTTAGAACTAAGTACAATTAACTCTCCATCTTTGGATTTTATTTTATTCTTCTTGTTCCTCCCTGAAACGTCTCCCACAAAAAAAAAAAAAAAATCAGAAAATGAAATAAATCTTTTTAACCTCAATAGTGAAGAGACAATGTTGTTCATCTCTGATTATATTCAACAGCCAAATGGAAACACATGTCATAATATTGACACACCCTTTATTCTCTTCCTTCAAACCTCACTAAATTTGTCCTTTTCCTTGCAGTCGATCATCCATCATGGTTTTGCTTCTTTTTTTCTTTTTTTGTTCTTTCTCCCTTTTTTCTCAGACAACAATTGAAGAACACTGTTTCAGTGTATCCCAGGAAATGTCGTTATCTTCATCACTTTTCATTTAATTAATATGGATAATATAAGAATGAGTTACAAGAAGAAAATGACAGAGAAAAGAAGGATATTATTTTTGCAATGAAGACAACCAAAATGCTCTTGAAAAATAAACACATTCAAGGTGACAGGAGGTGGAAGAAATAACAAAAATAAAAGATTAAACCAAAAAAAGTTTTAGATTTTCAGCGCTTTTTTGTTGTTGTTGTTGTTGTTGTTATTTTTAGCAGTGGTGGGGTGCACAAAAAAAGTGAATGAGAATGAACTAAAAAGTGAAAAAAAAAATAAGAATGAAAGTACAAAAAGGGGGAAATTTGAATGAAGATGAGAAAATGTAGAAAAGAAATTGAAGAATAAGGAAGGTGATTTCTGGAACAAAGAAAAACCATAGAATGATAAACTCTTTTTCTATTCTGTTAACAAGAAAAGAAAGAAAAAATGAAAGAGATGGACAAAAAAAAAGATGGGACAACAGTTTTTGACATTATAAAAAAAATATACAAAGTAGGAAAAAAATTCATTATTGACTTAGCACTTTTCTGTATTGGGTGTTAGTCACAGAATGTTGTATGTGGTGGTTGCAACACTCAGCAAAAAGTAAACAATTCTTTTTAAAAACGTTTCGACGAGGAAAAAGGAGGAGATATTGACACAGGCTCTTTGATTAAACATGGCCGATTGTTGCACACAAGAAAATCTGGCTTTGTGGAAAGACCAATGGAAACTAAGCAGTTATCCATGTTTATTTAGCCATTCTCTCTTTATTTATTTTATGTTAGGCCATGTATATGTATGCATGCATATATACAAATCTATGGATACTTGTACATTAGATTGCACACACACACACACACACACACACACACACACACACATATATATATATATATATATGTATATATACATTCATACTGACACAAAATGCAAGTATTTATATGTGTGTAAATGAATAGTTGGAAATATTTACATATGTGTATGTATACTCAAAAGTGAATATTTGCATATGTATACATATAATCAAGTGTGAATCTTTATATGTATGTATAATCAGGTGTGATTGTGTTTTGGGGAGGGAAAAGGCTAATCAAAAGTCTGAGCATCTGGCAAATATATCTGAGAATATGTCCATCCATAATGTATATATATATATATATATATATTGACAATTTAGTATAAAAAACATTTTCCCTCCCAGCTCTAGCATGTTTCATCTGAAGATGGTAATATTTTTACAAATACATGAAACTTTCACTCACAAGACTGACATCAAGGGAGAATATATATATATATATATATATATATATATCAGTGGTGACTCTAGCCTATTTTTGCTACTTGTGCCCCCCCCGCCCTCTGTCAACTTCAGTTCCCAACCCGTGGTCCGTGGACCCAAAGTAAGTCATCATAGTTGCTATTGCGTGATTCTCCATTGTTTAGCACAGATTGACAAACGTACCTTGCATGGTGTTTTTTTTGTAAACAATCAAGATACTATATAATTTGTAGTCTTGTTAATACAGTAGATAAGATAATTTTTTTTCCTTTCAAAAGTATAGAAGAAAAGAGAAGATGTTTATTACTATGACGAGAAAAATATGTTTATTAGAATAAAGAAACTGATGACAATATACACAGACACAGCTAGTAGTTTCAATTTCGCTTAAAATAAAGATTATTTGTTGAAAATGTTTTCAAATAAACAAATTTTAGTTACAGAATGCAATATATGCAACATTCATTAAAGAAATAGAGATCTGTTAGTGAAAAAACGAATTAAAACACGCCGTTTAACCAACATTTACCATAGCGATGATGATGATGATGTCGGCGATGGCTATAATCTGCTATCTCCCCCCTCTCTCTGTCCCTCACCCTCTTCCCAAGACAGCTGTCAGCAATCACATAGTGCTGATATTTTTGAGCACGGTGTTTTGAGTTGCTCTTGCTATTGGCTACAGCCAAAAGCGGATTTCTCTAACATTACTGTTATTATAAGGGTCTAGTGCCTGGCATGGATTGCGCGTTCAACATTATAGCCGATTTTATGGGATGTTCAATGAATCTGACGGTGGCCGGACAAAGACCATCCGTTCAAAACAGCATCGTTGTATTATTCCCAGATATATTTATGAACTTTTGGCTACTTAGTTATCGAAACATGAATAGATACGTAATTTAATTGAGATCAGACTAAGTATGTTTGCTTGAAATTAATGGATGATTTTTAATCCATTTTGAATAACATTGACCGAGTTATTGGTCGTGCTGGGCACGAGTTACACTAGTCCCGTCTCTGCCCCTGATATATATATATATATATATATATATATATATATATATATATATATATATATATATATTCAATTTCAAATGAGAAATTGGGTATCTGTAGTCAAGTGGATCCTCGGTATATCACTAAACTGTTCTGAAGAACAAGGGAGAGGGGACTACTTCACTGCCATTATTCCCAGTAACACTTTAATCCAGATGGGTAGTACCTATTAGGGTCACATCTATGGGTCAAATAAATCTGTTTAAGGATCCACTCATTGTGTAATAGCTCCCCAAAAGGCTGTTTACATTTCACACAGTGCTAATACTTTTGGGAAAAGCATGAATGAATCTATTATCCCATCAACTATGGGTAAATAGTAGGGCAGACTTAGTATGCAACTCATCTAGAAGAAGGAAAACTGCCAAACTATTCCTGCCCAAAACATAAAAAAAGATAGTGCCCCAATGATTAAACCAAGTTTTGGGAATAGTCTATCTCAGGGGTTGGCAAACTTTTTGTTAGGAGAGCCACATCACTGGGTTATAAATTATCAATGGGGGGGGTCTTTTAAAATCAAAATAATTTAGTCTTGATTTAAGAGCAAGTGTTTATTTTTTAATTTTTTTAGAGGCTCCCATGGGCCGCACAAAACAGCACAGCAGGATGCATATGGCCCGCAGGTGACAGTTTTCTCACCCCCTGTTCTATCTAGTCAAATGAGAGGTATTTCTCATAATGGTTGGTTGGTTGGTTTTATGGCATGTCAACCTTTGTTGGGTCATTTTATACTAAACTCAGTTTAATAATTAGGGTCTTTAATTATCTACAGAACAAAAATCTATCTTCACAATCAATTTAAACAGGTGAACACTTCATTATTTTAGATCTATTTAACCTATAGAGAGGATTCTAATTGGTGCAACTGTTCTGAGTCAAAGTGGACCTGAGAGTAATGGTAAAATTCCAGAACTGAAACCACACCACCTGAAGTAGTTTAGTATCATATCTAGGACATATTTGTAAGTTGGGTAAATTAAGACTCTAAATAATATTAACTTTTTGCACAGTGTTAATTTAGATGAGATAAAATCTGATAATAAAATTATGTGTATACTTTTCATTAACCAAATTTTATAGATGATATTGTGTGTGTGTGTGTGTGTGTGCACACACAATATTCTTGTAAGAAATGGACTCAGTAAGCCAAGTTCAAATCCTGGACAAATCTGTTTATGTTTCATTTGAGATAATGCCCTCAGCAAAAGTATTTATCCTTCACTTCCTCTCCAAGCTAAATTGTACAGATTGGACTTTTTAGCCTTGGTAATGTGACCTGCTTATGAGAAGGAAAACTCTGAATTCAAACCAACTGTATGAGTTAGGTCAGGAATCATTTCTTGCTATGGGTACCATGTAATTCAGTTCAACCTATCATCAACCAATCTTCCTTTTGCTCAGAGAGCTGTCAGCAAGGGAATTACTCTAGCAATCCAAACACTGATTACCTAAAAAAACTTTATATATATTAGTTGGCTCACTTGAAAAATGCTATGGGGTACCATGTAACCCTATACTAACTGCTATATGATTGAGTGATCTACAACTAAACCAGTTCTCTTACCAGACCATCTGTTGAGGAGGGTGGATAAACATCCAGCAAGATGATAGATAAGATCTATCAAAGGATGAATGTAACCTCTTGTAAGGTCAACAGTCAATTTGCATACCTAATGCTGCGAAATGTAAGAAAAACATCCCCCAGCATTAAAACTCAATTGACTATTGGGTGTAATAAGCACACATTTTCTTATAAATCATTTGTTGAGTAAATAAAATTCAGTGTGATGAATCCTTAGCTTTTGTTGAAGCATCTGATAAGGAGAAGAACTGATAGAAACCCATGGCTTCAATAATATCCAATGATCTATTTTTGTTCTTGTTTTTGGATACATCTAATCAAACTTTAGTGCATGGAACTGAATCAGTGCACCATCTTTCTTTACTATAAAAGCATCAAGAACTGGTATGACTTGATATCATAGGATTCTTATTAAATTATGTCATGATGATCAGTAGCAGCTATTATATATATATATATATATATATATATATATATTCAATAAATAAGGTGAATATTGCCAAATGATTTAGCAATGAGAAGCACTGTTTATAGCTGCACCTTTTTTCAAGGAAATCAACAGAGATGGGTCTTTTCATGTCACAAAAGACTGTCAAGCATGACCTTATTTACAGACTGTTGTACCCAAAACTTTTTTCCTTTACTGAACTGTCATTTTGTTTCCACTCAATGGTCTGTCTTTTCAATTCACACTTTGAAAGGCAAACCAACAATTAACCTAATTGTAAAAAAACTTTGAACTAAAACATGCTTCTCCATACACATCACACATTCTTCTGTAAATTTCACATGATTTGCTCCTCTCTGTCACTAAAAAAATTGATGACAGACCTCGGTTCAAATCTAGAGAACATTTTTACAAGATTAAAATAATTTTTGCTATGAACTAATTACAAAAAATGCAGAGTTTACATTTATGGAAAAAAAAGAAAAGAATTTTATTTATTTAAAAAATTACTCTTATTTATGGATTGATCCTTATATATATATATATATATATATATATATATATATATATATATATATATATATATATATATATATGACGCATTCAATAAGTTTCCAGACTTTTTCGTACAGCCATTTAAAATTGTTGTAGACTCTTGAAAATTCAGTATGTTATTGCTATACATCTTATGAGATGACTGACCAATTTTATGATTTCAGGTTCAAATGAACAGCTACAGCAGAAATTGGAATACACCCTACTAAAGCCTGATTGTTACAGCTGGTGAATTTCAAAAATGCAATCTGGATGTGAGGAAGAACAATACGCAATAAAATTCTGTTTTAAATTTGGAAAAAATGCCACAGAAATGTATGGAATGCTTCAGACTGCTTTTGGACTATCTTTCATGAATTGAGCATCAGTTTTTGAGTGGCATAAGAGATTCAAGGAAGCCAGGGAGTCTGTGAGGGATGATGAGAGGTGTGGGAGCAGTAAGGAAATCAGTACACCACAGTTGATTGGCCAAAGGGTTAGGGTTACTATGTTGAGGTTTTAAGGGAGTTCAGGAAGAGATTCCATCGGAAGAGGCTAGCACTCTTCAAATCGGGTCAGTGGCATTTCCACCAGGACAATGCACCAGTCTACAACTCCATCCTTGTCACAGACTATTTGACCAAGATGGGCATCAAGACACTTCCTCAGCCTCCCTATAGCCCAGACCTTGCTCCTAGTGACTTTTGGTTATTCCCTAAGCTCAGAGCCTGTTGTTATGAGACAATTGAGGAGATGAAAGCGGCTGTGATGAAGGTCATTGACACACTCACACAAGAAGAGTTCCATGAGGCCTTGCAGAAGTTTTTGGAACGGTACAACAAGTGCATTGCAGCTGGAGGAGAATACTTTGAAGAGGACTAGAGTTTCATGTGTGTACTATCTATAAAAGTGCCCACACAAAAAAAGTCTGGAAACTTATTTAATGATCCTCATATATATATATATATATATATATATATATATATATATATATATATATAGAGAGAGAGAGAGAGAGAGAGAGAGAAAGAGGAATACATGGATTTGGGAAAGAGTGTGCCTATATGTATAAACATGAGTAAATGGTTATAATGTTTTTGTTCTCTAATCGCAGAATTAGTGAACCAAGTTAGATCTGCTTACATTGGTTTTGCTCTTATACCTTTGGGAAAGGTATGAAGTGGAATCTTTCAATCTCATCAACATTGTCGAAGGTATGTCTCAATGGTAAACAGAGAAGATGATTGTATCTTGTAACTAATTTGCCCAGGCAGTGGGAGTAAAATAGCCGCTTTGTCTACTGTCATATTTAAAAGAATTTACACATGTATTCTTTAAAAATATAAACACAGAAAAGATGGATTCATATATATATATATATATATATATATATATATATATATATATATATATATATACAATGAACAGTATACCTTATTTTCTTTTCTTCTTTTTATATCCATCTCTTACTTCTGTTCAGATGAGAATGGAAGATTTTTTTTGATTAGTAGTAAGACCATGAATCATTGTAAAAGTTATTGAGTGTAGAGCTCCTTTCAGAAGGTTTCAAAGTGAATGTCTTATCTGGTGGTTAAGCAAGGCCCAAAAAGATTGCTATTCTTTTTGGGACTGAAAATTAAACCTTTGGCAAAAGTGGATCATGGGATATTTTCATATTTTATTATGTTTTATTCTAAACTTTGTTTATTTATTAATCCCCACACTGCTTCAAGTTAAAGTGTTGCTCTCCAGCATCTCTGCAAACAACTTTAGTGTCTGTATCTATGAAAATCCTCAATATATTTGTGTCTCTTTCTTTTTTTGTGTTTATTTTTAAGAAAGTGCTAAATTTTATACTCCTTCATATTATACATGTAGATATTTTATATCTTAATCCAACAGATATGGTTTTCAAAGCTCCAAGAAAGCACATTTTTTATTGATAAAATAAAAAAGTGATAATTTTATTTCATTTTTTTTATTTACTTTGTATTTACATAATATATGTAAAACTTTCTCATAATTTTTGCTTACATTCCTTTTTATTTAGTTTTCATAATTTACTTTTCCAATACAAATTGCTTATTTCTAATGTATTTCATTCATGTTAATTTAAGGAACACTCGTTCTCCTAAGAGTTACAAAGTTCAATGTCCCTTTATGTGGATTTTATTCCAAATGTGTCATATGTCTAAATTTTTAAATCTTACACAATATATTCAAATAAATCTTTAAAAAAATGATAACTTGGTAGCAGGACTAATTAGGTTATAACCAACCCTTTTACTTGTTCTCAACATCATACACACATAAAACTATCAAATTCACATTATTTTGATCAGTTGTACCAAAGAACTTATCTGATTTAAAAAGAAGAATAGTTCAAACTTCTTACACTTTCAGTAGACTTAAAGAAAAAATATTGAAATGAAGAGATCTTTCAAAGGCAACTAAGGTTCATCTATACAATATTCTAATAGTCCCAATAACCACAAATATTGGAGAAATTTTGAAGGAAGAAGACAAAGGTAAACTGCATGCATTTAAGAATCATTGACTTACAACTATAGTAAAAACTTTCTTGCATCAAATACATCAAAATCAACAATATAAAGTGTGATAGGATTATCAAATAAAATCACTGAAATTATCAAGAAGTAAAGATCAAATTGGTTTGGCAACATGATACACAAAGACAATGCTGGCTATGTCAACCATTTACACCAGAATAACTTTACCAACTGAAGACCCAGAGGATAAGAAAGTCATTGAGTGACCAAAGAACAAAGGACAGAAGACTGGATTAAATGGAGATCTTGTTTGGACAAATATATCAGAGAAACCCTTGTGGGCTTATAAGGATGAAGATGAGAGTAATATCAGTCATAATTGGAGCCCTTGAAACATTTCCCAGGAAACTTGAAAAGAGGATGAGGGAAATAGAAATCCAAAGAAGAATTTTGATTGTCCAAACCATGGCACAACTGAGATCAGCTAAAATACTCAAAAAAGTTCTGGAGAGCTGATATGTTTTGTAATTTGGTTTGGTTTCTTTGTTTAATGGCATATCAACCTTTGTAGGTTATTTAATGCCAAAGCCATTCTCCTAGATGAACAGTTGTGGTACTATTTAACCCATAGCTGGGATCTTGTAATTTGGACTCGGAAAACCAGTAATTACTTTTGTGAAAAATTCATTAAGAATAAAATGATATTTAAAAAAAAAATAGACATTTTAATTTTTTAACAGAATATCCAAAGTAATTTAACCCAGAAATATCATTTTTCATCTTATATGTATGTATTTACTCAATTCCTGTAATATAAAGTCAATTTTGAAAGTTGAGTACAGCTGTTTTTTTTGTTCTTTTAGATTAGTTTTCTCATTAAGAATAAAGAAGCCAGTCTGCCATATAATTTGCCCATAATTGGAGGGAGAATAGATGACTTCATGTCTTTCTCAAAGTCATTTGGATCAAGTGGAAAGCAAACAGCCTTGTCCTGGATTTGAACTCAAGTTACAGATTCTATTTCCTATGATGATAACCATTTTACTAAACCTGCCTAATGTTGTAATCTTAGTGTAATAATTTCAAAGAAGAAACTGAAATTATTAAGAAACCCTCCTTTGTTGAGCATTCATTTGGCAATGTTGACTACCTAAGAAATTTCTTGCAATTTTTTAATTCCATCAGTTTGTATTCTCCCATTCTGTTCAAATACTTATAAGCAGTACCGTATAAATCAATTACCCTTTATATCACTGCTAACTGCCAGAAATTCAAAACATAAACAAAGGCATAGATGTTGACAGCATTGATTAGAAAAGTAAAATATTTGAAAAGCTGATTTTCAAGATCAGCTGACCTTAGCTACAGGGTAAAATTATCTTTTGTAAATTTCTATAACAGCTGTCTTTATAAGTATATTGGCTTAATATATTTTAAAAAATGACTGATTTTTAACAGCACATCCAGGGATATTAAATACCAAGAGGTTAGAGAATCACATTCATTGTATATTGATATTTCCATTTTTTGTACAATTGTTTCTTAAGAGTTTTTCACACACAGTCATATGATATCAAGTATTTCTATCTAATACAAATAATTTGCACACAGTTGTTTAGTTTCAAGTATTTCTGTCCAAGACAAATAATCATATGGTTTCAAATAATTATTCTTATTTAATAATGATCATTTATTTGTACACAGTTATATGACTTTGAGTAATTAATAATAATAATCTTAAACAGTAAACAATTAAAGCTTCAAGTAACTATTCTTAAGAGAGATAATCCAGAGTTATATGATATCAAATGTCCCTCTTTAATACAAATAATTTGTACACACTTGCACAGTTTCAAGTATTCCTATCTAATACAAATAATTTGCACACACTTGCACAGTTTCAAGAATTCCTATCTAATACAAATAATTTGTACACACTTGCACAGTTTCAAGTATTCCTATCTAATACAAATAATTTGTACACACTTGCACAGTTTCAAGTATTCCTATCTAATACAAATAATTTGCACACACTTGCACAGTTTCAAGAATTCCTATCTAATACAAATAATTTGTACACACTTGCACAGTTTCAAGTATTCCTATCTAATACAAATAATTTGTACACACTTGCACAGTTTCAAGTATTCCTATCTAATACAAATAATTTGCACACACTTGCATGATTACAAGTATTCTAATACTCATAATCATAGGATTTTAATTAATTATTTTTATCCATTAATAGTTATTTCTTTGCACAAAGTTATATGAGTTCAACTCATTTATAATGATAATTCTGAGTAAACAATTATTATACCTCAAAGTAATGATTCTTATACTAAGGATTTACTGTTATATAACATTATGTATTTTTATTAAATACAAATAACTTTCATACAGATCTATTTGAGCCACAGAAGAGACCGGGGAGTAATGGCAATGAAGTTGTTCTCCACACTTTCCTTGATCTTCAGAACTGATACTTAATTGCCATCAGATTCAGTTTAATATCATACCCAGGGCACTCCTTCCTGAGCGTGGGTCTTATCTCTCAGCAGGGGATACAGTCAGCATATTTTAAGCTCTGCCAACAGAGTAAGAAGTGATTAGAAGGCTCAAATATTTTAAAACCTGATTTTCAAGTTTTGGGAAAAATTGCTTAATAATCTCTATTCCTTTTATATGTGGGAGATAATGTTTTGATTTGTAAATTTCTGTAATAGCTGACTTTAATCAAAACTCTTTAAACTCAACAAACCTTTGCAAAATTTCTGATTAAAAAATTTACCTCTGTCCATGCATAATTACTCAACCCCTGTCATTGGTAGGATGCAACACAAACTCAGTTTTTTAAATAGAGTTTAACAGGTTTGAAGAGAGCATTTTCCTTCTCTTAGACTAGTTGCCATACCAAAGTTAAAGAGTTCAGTCTGCCCTACTATACATCTATAGTTGGAAGGAATAATTGGATGCATACTTTTCCCAAGGGTTTTTGTGCTGAGTGAAATGCAAATAGCCTCGTACTGAATTTGAATTCAGATTGTTGTGTCTATTTGCTATGATTATAACTATTATACCATCAGTGTTTCCTCTGACCACAAATAAGTATCTACGTACATCACGTTTTTTTTAAAAATCTTTCTTATTAATGTTTCCTGTTTGTTTTAAATCCTACTGCATATTCTGCAAATCTTATTCTAATATTGTTAACAGTTATTTTCTTATTTCAATGCATATAGTTTTGTATAAGTGTATACATGCTTTCCTATGAATTCTTAGTGAAAATAAAAGTTGGAGAAGGGGCTTTATGAACATGGATGCCTTTCCATGCATATGCGAAGTCAAAAGCAGAAATCTGTCTATGCATCTAAGTTTATCAATGTAGATGTATGTGCGTCTACAAATCTGAATACATGTTACTCATCCATTCAATATCCACCTCATTTTTTTTCTCTTCAATATTTTATTTTCATTCCTCTATTTTTACACTTAGTCTTTCTTTTATATCCTAAAATGTTTTCTTCTGTCATGTTCTTCATTCTCCACATTGGACTGTTAATGAATTTTAACTTGAATAAACAGTAGCCAAGCAAACGTCTGGATCAATCTGTACAGGATAATTTTTAAACTAAAGTAAGCCTGACCAATCACAAGACCCATCACAGAAAAATTCTTCTCTTTATTCTGAATAGAAAATGAATAAAAACAAGGAAAACATTTTTAAAAAAAGAACAAGGAGAAATATTTCAATCAAAAAGCAAAAGAATGTAAATACTGAAAAATACAGAGGAAAAAAAAAGAGATTTAGAAAAATTGATGAATGAAAAAAAACCCAAAAACGATCGAAATAGAAAGCAGCTTTAAAACTAAAAAAAAAAAAAAAAAGATTTTTGTATCTGCACACACAGATGTAATAGCTACAACAACCAAGCGTACAAATAGGTTCATCTTATCAATAAAGAAACATAAATTAGATTGTCAAAAATACAAGGGATAAATTAGTTTGGTTTTATGGCATATCAACCATTGTAGGCTATTTAATGCCAAATCCTGTTTATACATATATAATAACTGTATAGGATTTCTAAGCTCATTGGGTTGAGCTGTTTTTTTTTCTACACAGTTAAATAGTTTCAAGGATTGATATAGAACAGTGACAATTTTACATCAGTCATTTGTTTGCATACATTCATATAAATATTGATATGATATGTTAGAGATTATTTTGTCAGCTCTGTATGAATACTGGGTGCCGTGTAGGGGACTTCTTAAGATCAATGGCTTATAAGGATGGCTAGTAAGAGAGAGACTGGCAATTCTTCTTACTTGTAGAAACAGTGGCGGATGATTTTAAATGACACTGTCTTCAGTTGATTCATCACAACCTGTTGCATGTTATTATAAATTGCCAAGTGGAAATCACAGAAAGGAGTTTTGATTCTGAGCCTTGAAAATAGTCTTAAGGATTTAGATCACATGAGTAAGGAGACTGTGGTAGTACCAGAGGGACATCATTTAAGGCCCGAAACATGTTTACAGAGTGTATCAAAGTAATGAGACTGATATTTTATTTTTTAAATGAGAAATCAGCTGACCAATGTTAATTCAACTCCAGTCATGGAATTGATTTAATGGCAATTCTTATATTTATAAAATTTCCTGGGTTTATGAAGTGATTGGTTGACAAGAATGGGAGTACATCTGTCTTGCAGCCATTCAAAATGTCTATCACCTAAAATCTGTGCTTGGATACAACTTCATAAGCTTGAGTTAACATGTTAAATATTTCTGCCACATTGTTCTGAAATTTAATATAGAATTTGATCTTTTGTGCTATTTTTAATGAATTTTAACCAAAACACTTGTAATAGTCTAAGATTAATCAACTGACTATGAATTCTGAGAGGAAAACATCAACTAAATGTTTTCACATGTGTTCAAAGTTATTACTGATTAGTTTATTTTTATTTAGGGTTGCCAACCTGAAAAAAAATCACTCATTACTTTCTTTACTGATCTTGTATCTAAAAACTAATAAAAAAAAACACTATAAAATGCTGGGTTTCTGAAAAATGAACGATTGATATTTATGGCATATTAACCAGTCAAGAATCATTTTATACCAAGTGGTTAGGGAATCATATTCATTGTAAGTTTATCTCTTTTTTGTCATTTAAGTAGAGTTTTTTTTACACATGGTTCAATCAGCTAGAAATAATTTTCAATCAGATCAGTTTGAACTATTACCAGGACCCTAACAAGTATCACCACTTCTGGTCAAATTGAACCAGGGAATAATGTCAATGAAGGAGTACTCCACATTCCTCAAATCTTCAATATTGGAGCCTCATAATCTGATACAATTCAGTGTCATACTTAAGACACCTCTTTTTGAGGTGGGGGATTATTACTCTTCTGCAGGAGGGGGGGATATAGTCAGCATATTCTAAGCCCAACGAATAGGGCTGAAAAAAAATCAACCAGTTTATAAATTGATAATAAAAGACAAATCTAACTTGAACTTTATAATTTAGTCTGTCTCTTCTGCTTTCTTCCAAGCAACTTCATAATTCCATCCTCCAATAACATTTTATCTTTTTGAGCAAATGAAAAGTCTTGATTCCTTTTGGAATTAAGAGAATTTTATAAAAAATTAAAAACAGAATAAATAATAACTAAAACACAATATCTGATAAAACTCCCCAGCCAAAAAAAATGGCTTATTTTCTTTTCTCCTCAATGTTTGAATCAATAAACAAAAATATGCCATAATACAATAGAAATGATCTTTTTTAATTAAATCAGTTCTAAATGTTTCCTGTGCCACCTAGCAACAAACACAGAACAAACTTTTGAGCCAACACAATATAATGAAAATAAAGACAATAAAATCAATAACAAGGGTAGTTTGCCATAGGTTACAAGTATGTTGCCTTTACGGCATGTCAAACCTTGTTGGTCAATTAGTCTCCAGTTTTAAACAGTAGAAAAATCTATCATTGCAATCATTTTAAACTGACATTTTATTCATCATCATCATCTTGTCATGCCACCAGCACGGATATCCCTGACCCTCTCTTGCCACTCCTCCCGATCATTCATCGCTTCTGGCAAGTCCTCAGGGCAACATCCCGTATCCTCACAGAGCTGCTGTATGTAGGTTCAAGCTGGTCGCCCTGCTTTTGCTCAGCCATGTGAGGGGGTCCATAGGAGAACATCACTTATGAGCTTGTCCCTGCTTCTCCAGCAGTGTCCTGCATGTCTGGTTTATCTAACTTTTATAGTTTTTGTGATGGGAGGTAGGTGGTCGTGCAGCTGGTGCTTTGTAGGGTGTTGCCTCCAAGACTTGTTGAAAATTGCTTGCAGCATTAGTTGTAGCAATATCAATGTTTTAGGAGACAACATATTAATTCATTTTAAACATTTTCTCCAACATATCTATTTGGTTTATTGTTGTAATCCTAACAGGTACTATCACTTTATCATGGAATAATCCTGAGAACAAAAGCAACAAAAGAGTGACTCCACACTTCCTTGACCTCCAGAACTAGAGCTTCATTACTGGATACAGTTTAGTATCAAATACAGGCAATCCTTTGGAGAAGGGCAGGTCTTACTTCTCTGCAAGGATTGTACTCAGCATATTCTAAGCCAACAGAATAGAATTTGCCATACAATAATTGTTAGCAAACTAGTTTCACAAAATATTTCTACTGTAGTGAGTTCAATTGTCCAAGGATACAAAACACTTGTGATTTTGTGTGGTAATAATGTAAGCTTATACATTTTAGTTTGAATTTCTGAAATGGGGAGAATTATTTATATATTTAACAGCATATCAACTCCTTATGAACAATTTAGTACTTGAATTTGATTCATTTTTAGTTGTAATCATTTTTTTAATCTTCTATTGCATTTTTTTGTCAAGAATCATTTGTTTGCCCACATTTGTATGATTTCAGATATTCCAATCTAATACAAATACTTTATACACAATTATATGATAGCAAGTATTCCTATCTAATACAAATAATTTTCAAAACAGATCTATTTGACCCATATAAGGAACCTTAGCAGGCATTATCACTCTAAGTCAGAGTGGACCTGAGAGTAATGGCAGTGAGGGGTATTCCATACTCCCCAGATCTCTAAAACTGGAGCTGCACCATCAGATGCAGTTTAGTATCATACTCATGAGATTAGGAATTATCATAATTGTTCACAGATTTATTCAAATGGTTGTTCTCATCTTGGTTGTCATAGATACAAGGTTTTGGTTATTTTACCCTCTGGCTTAATTCAGTCATCTGAATATTCTAAAACTTTAAATTGAACATTTTATTCAATCAGTAGGTAAAGATGCTTAACATTTTTTGTGTGTTTTAGGGGAATCAGAGTACACATTATGCTCTCATGATATTCTCAGTCAGCCAAGCATTTTCTGGAAGATAATATATAAAGTTTTGATAAAGAAAGAACAAGCATTAGATTTAAGACTCAAAAATTGCACCACTTAATAATTCTTTGAGATATATGGCTGAAGAGGATATAAATGCTTGTTATTTCATTTTACTTGTTGCTCATGAGAAACAAAAAAAATGAATAAACAAAAATAATTAAATAATAAAAAGTATCAAAACTAAAGTTCTATTTACCAAGAAACGAATGAACAATGAATGAAAATTTTATTTTTTTGCCAAATAGTCCCTTTCATATTTAACACACTCAAAAATATTTTCATTTGGTCTGAAGCTGTGCTGTCATATTTCTTAAGTATCCTTCCAAAATCTTACCTTCCAGATGAATTTTCAGTTTAGGAAATAAGAAAAAAGCACATGTATACTGCCAAAAACATGTTCAACATGTATTGAGACTGGTGTCATAATTTTTTTCATCTAACCATCACCACTTTATCATGTAAGTTGCTCAGCTAAGCACAAATTTTCATTTACATTTTAAACTAAAAGAAAAAGAAATTCAAGTTTTAGTTTCGGTAGGTAAATTTTGACTCCCTCTTATATTCCTGGGTATGAATAGCAAACTGAGATAAATCTACCCTGGTCGACTGAATAATGGGTTTAGTTTAAAACTCAATCTTATCAAATATGATACAGGCCAGAAGCTATGATCACCAAAAACTTATGGCTGTAACAACAAAGATGAGGATAATAGATGAAATTAATCACCATGGTTGACCTGTGGGTAATACTTTCAATGCAAAATCATTTAACAGCTATGTTTACAAAAAGCTTAAAGGATTCAACATTAATTAGCTTGGTTCCACCAGGGCGTCTTCCCTTCCAGGCAACACCTTCCCTTGTTTATTGCCTAGTACCTGTAGTGCTCCTTAAGGGGAATACCAATGTGACTTGATCTTTTTTTGGAACTTTGCTTCTTAAAGGGTCTCTGCATTAATCTGACCTTGTGTCATAACCGTACATTATAAGCCCAGTTGGCTGGGGCTGTAGAATACACTGACAGGATATCACACTAAACAATCTGATGGTGTGGCTCCAATAATGTTGGAGCTTTGGACAATGCAGATTACCCTTTCATTACCATCTCTCCTAGGTCCTATCTATGGGTCAAATAAAACTGTTTGACATTTAAACTGTATGCAAACAAACTGCTTATGCTAAATTGAATTGTTTGAAATAGAATGGTTCAGTCATTTAACTGTGTGTAAATAAATGACTGATGTTTAATTGAATTGTAAGTGATACATAGCAATACTTGGAACCATTTAACTCTGTTGACTCATACTAAACTGAATTGTTAGAAAAAGAACTGTTTGATCATTTAACTGTATAAACAAGTGATTGATGTTTAATTGAATTGTTGGTGATACATAGAAATACTTGGAACCAATTCACTGTGAGCAAATGAATGAATAAGGTTGAATTGAATAATAAGTGTTAAATAGAAATACTTGGAACTCTTTAACTGCATGCCTAAATTGAATTATTGGTATCACATAGCAATACTTTGAACCACTTCCCTATCTACAAACAAATGATTAATATTGAATAGAATTATTTGTGATAGATAGCAGTAATTGGAACCATTTAACTGTGTAGAAACAATAACAATAGTAATGTGCAAACAAATTAGTTGTAACTCATCTAAAAATGAAATTACTGATAAACTAATCACTGACATGTAATATATATATCTATTTAAATTTGTGCTAACAAATGACTGATGTTAAATTGTGACTTTTCCATAGCAATGCTTGAAACCATTTAGCTGTGTGCAAATGAATGATTAATAGTAAATAGAATTATTATTCTTAGATGACAATGCTTGAAACTATTAAATTGTGTGCAAAAAAAATTGAGCTCAGGCTTGTTTAAAAATTCTATCAATGAAATGTGTTTATAAATTGTAAATATTTAATATATATGTATATATAGGATTTGGCATTAAATAGCCTACAATGGTTAATATGCCATAGAACCAAACCAAACCAAATCATATATATATTTAATGTATATGTATAAAGAGAATTTGGCATTACCTACAATGTTTGATATGCCATAAAACCCATCCAAACTGAATCAGATATATTTAATGCATATGTATAAAAAGGATTTGGCATTAAATAACCTACAATGTTTGATATGCGATAAAACCAAACCAAATCATCATAAGAGAGGGTTTATTATATATAGTTCAGCTAATTATGCTCTAAGAGGACTGAAACATTGGTGATTAGAGGATGTGATATTTGAACATCTCATAACTACAATCCCTTTTCAACTGATATATGAAACCACAAATATTACATCAATGGTTTACTATCCGTGTATGGTTGATTGATTGGCTAATGTTGACAGAATATCAACCCATGTAGGTTTATGGAGTTAGGGAATCAGATACATGTACATTTATATTTACATTTTTTGAGTAGTTCTTTCTTAATTTTTTTTTCACACAATTAAATGTTATCAAATATTCCTATCTAATGTAAATGACAATAAAAATAATTACTTGAAACCATACAACTGAGTGCAAATTATTTGTACTAAGAATAAAATAAACCTAGATGGGTTGACATGCCATTAGGATAACTTAAAATCAGTCATTTAGTATTAAGAACTCTAGTTCTTGGTCTCTAGTGAGTACTGAGTCACCTCTTTGTTAACATTACTCTCAGGTCCACTCTGTTCCAAAGAGGTAAATCTGTTACAATTCCATCTATGGCTCAAACAGATATTTGGAAATTAATAGGATGAAATAGGAAAACTTAAAATTATATAAATGAATGCAAGTTATTTGAAATGAGGATAAATACTTGAAGTTATCAGGATTCTGATTAGACACTTGAAACTTGCATGAAATACTTGAAAATATATTAAGGCATGAATCCATTTCATCTTTCCGTAGCTATCAGCTAAATAGTTGGGCATATGTGCCTCCCAAGTTTTGATTTGAAACCAATCTAGAAGAGTGAAGACACTGAATTTAAACCACCTGCTTTTACCAAAATCTCATAGGTCAGTGGGGCTAGGAGGAAGATGTATTAGTCATCTCTTACAAACCTTATAGAAAGTTCGAGTCTTACAGTGGACTTAAAAAAAGGCTGATATGATGATTATAATTAGTAGTACATAATATGGACTCAAGTTAACAGGTTATATATTTTCTCACACACACCCATATATATATATATATATATATACACACACACACGCATTTTGAAGTGAAATGTCTTGTAAGGAAATTTTATAATTTCATATCTTTTGATTTTTATTTTATTTCCTTATCATTTCTATTTCTTAAACTTTACCGAAACATTTCCAATATTTTTAGAGAACTTATTGATCTGCCAAAAGTCTTTGTTATTATTGCTGTTACTGTTGTTTTCTATCAGAAAAGTTCATAATAAATATTGATAAATAAATTAAGGAAAACTCAATTAAAATGATCAAGCCAGTTTTCAGTAGATAGACAAAAGAAATCAGTTGTGTTATTATTTTCTTTATTGTTTCAGCATCATAATGATATTGGCTGGGAATTAGACACAATGATGTTTGCATGGAAAACTGCCAATATTATGGATACTGTTTTTTACTTACCTTTATTTGAGGATTATTAATTCTTTCATTAGTTTTAGTGAATGTCAAAAATAAATTCTGCTAACTTGAAATCGTTAATTTCAAGTTAGCAGAATTTCTCTTCATGCATCCACTAAAATTAATTTGGTTTCTTGGATTCTTTGTTTAATGGCATATCAACCTTTGTAGGGAATCTAATGCCAAAGCCATCCTTTGAGAAGAACAGTAGTGGTACTATTTAACCCATAATTGGGAGGATAAGGGAGTTCTTACCTTTCCCAAAGGTATTAGTCCGAAAATGAACATAATAGCGTGACTGGTGTTCAAACTTGCTTAATACAAGTCTGTATTCGAACGTTTTAATCATTACACCCAGAGAACAAAAATTAATGAAAGAATTAATAATCCTCTGATAATCTGGATACAGTTAAGAATTCTATTAATCCTTTATTAATCTGAAGCTCAATGATTAAAAAACTGTATATTTTACACAACAATTATTTTTTAACCTCATCACTTTCCTTGTTATGAATGCACTTAATTCCTTTATGATTATTAAACAGTATGCAAAGAAAATGCCATATCAACATTCATCTAATAAAATGCCAAGTAGAAAACTTGAAAATTTATTGATGTACAAAGTGTGTGTGTGTATATATATATATATATATATATATATATATATATAGAGAGAGAGAGAGAGAGAAACAGCGGAAGATACATTGGCACTATTTACATTCAAAGTCTGTCTAGATCATATACTACAAACATCAATATATCTAATGAAAGAAAATGGTTTCATAATAACAAAAGGCAAGAAGCAGACAATATCCCACAGAAACTATCACTGATACAGATGATCTAGCACTTCCTGCAAATACCCTGGTTCAAGTTGAATCTCTGCTGGATAACTAAGAGTAAGCAGAAAGAGGCATCAGTCTGTACTTGAACCAGAGTTCAAACATTTTAATCAAGATGACATCATCTCATTAAATGGCAAGCCTTTGAATCAGTAGATTGTATCATATACCTTGGTAGCAATATCTCATCTACTGAAAGCATTGTCAACATATGCATTGGTAAAGCATGAAATGCTAATGAGAGGCTAACAGTCATGAGAAAATATGATCTCTCTGATGAAATAAAATGGGGATTCTTCCAAGCTATAGCCATGTCAGTACTATTGTATGGTTGCACCACTTGGACTTTAACAAAACACCTGGTAAAAAAGCTGAATGGGAAACACACAAGGATGTTGCATGCTGTTTTAAACAAATCCTTGAAACAGCACTCCAAAAAACAGATCACAAACCATCAAAGTAAGACAAACTGGACACTGCAGGTAAAATAAGAAGTAACTCACAAGTGATATTCTTCTATGGACTCGTACTCATGGACCCACCAGTGTAGGCCACACAGCAAAAACTTAGATCTTTTAGCTCTGTGAAGACATTAGATGCCATCTAAAAGGACACTTCCCAAAAGGGATGAATGATAGGGATCAATTCTAAGGAAGAGTCAAAGGGAAAACACGCTGCTGCTGTTACGGCTTGATGAAGATGATGATGATGATATATAGAGATATTAAGAGAGAAAGATAAACATGAAGAAACTGAGATAGATATTGACAGACAGGTAGATAGATATATACACACAAGTTCACACATAAGTCAAAAGTTTAATGATAAAAATTGCCTTTATTTTACACAATTATTTTTCAACATAATCATTTTTGTAAGTGCGCTTAATTCAATAATGAATACTACACACATAGATCAAACATTACTCAGTGAAATTTTCAAATCAAAATTCAACTTATAAAGTATCAAATTAATTACTTATTGGTGTGTAAGTGTGTGTGTGTAATGGATGTCAACTCAGGTTCAAGCAAGACCATCACTTGAAGATCCAGAGAAAAACTACTTCTTCTAAAAGCTAACATGATTTCTGAATTTAGCAACCCTTATCAAACTTCAATGACAACACGAAAGTGTATGTTTGTTGTTACTCATAACATCTGCCTTTATTTGAAAATGAGGATGAATTCTGTAATGGGACTTCAGTTTACCAACAAAATTACAGACTTTGCTACCACAGTTACAAGTTCTAAAAATCTCATCAGTAATTCTATACTTCAAGGATTGTCCAGCTTGTTTATACTTGTGGTTCATTAGCCCAGCTCTGCTGAGATCCACATGAACACAATTCTAACAAGATTTTCTTAGCTTACAGTTGCATTGCCACTGGCAACTTCTATGTGTTTGTGGGCTTAATCATTAGATGGGGAGTAAAAAACACTAAAACACTATTTGTTTTAGCATTAGGACCTTTTGTTATTTTATCCTTTCCATTCAGTCTGAGAAGTCATGGAAGCAGGTAGAAATGGACAATGGTTGTAAGACTCTTCTAGTATCTTTGATTCCTTCTTCATTCTCTGTTTACATTCAACATTTGTCCCTTTGCACCAGGGCTACCTAAAGAAATAATGGAATCAGTGATATATATATATATATATATATATATATATATATACACACTAGGGTTCATACAATTATCAACCTACCTTCTTCCTTGAATGGTTGGCATCTTTTGGCTCCCATCAACACTTGGTGTCCTCAGTCCAAAATTATAAATCAAACATATCATGTTACAGCTAGCCCAGTGGAAGAGATGTTGAATTCCGTCAATTCTTCTCTCTTCAGCTGTTGGCTCTTTTAATGACCAATCTATTTGTACTCTGTTAGCATCTACTTACAATGCTAAATTACCTTTGAAGGTGAACATTTGACCTGGTTATCCTTGCTTACATCTTGTTTCAGTTTTTTGTTGAAAACACATTTCTTTTCAAAATAGGATATAGCTTCAAAAATGTCCAAGTAGAATGCTGCATTACATTTGCCTCCAAGATACCAAGAGTGAGGTTTTAAGATAATTTTTGAAATGTTTTTTTTGGCTTGTTATCAGGTATTTTATTAGCAGCTAGGTCTCTATAGAGGATTTGTTTGGCCAACCTGGTGTCAGTCATGTGGGCAAGATCAACACATCACCAAAGGTAATGCTTGAAGACCATGGACTCACGACTGTCACACTTATTACTTTCACAGGCACATGGCATAATAGTGATCATCTTAGAAAATGGATACAGCAACCAGAGTTCAAATCCTAGATGAAGCTGTTTATCTTTCACTTTACACTAATTCCCTCAGGAAAGGCTATGGGTAAATTGTCAGATAGACTGGGTTCTTTACCCTTGTTGGATGGTCTAGTAGAAGGAAAATTGAATTCAAATTAGCACTACTGAGATTGTGTCACATTCTGTGGTAGAGAGGCTGTTAAAAATTCCTTTCATAAACATGATAGAAATACAAAGACTATGTCTGAGTTAATGATGATAAAACCATTCTAGAATCCACGAATGATGGTAATGAGTTGTCTATATTTCAAAGGCAGAAGGGAGTGATAACTGGGTAAATATTTTCACTTTTGTCTCAAACTTTATTCTATGTTGACTCTAAACTTTCCCACCTAAATTTCCAAAACCTTTACTTCACTAGGCTTCTTTATTTATCCAAATCCACCAAAGAAATTAGGTCTTCCCAATGTTTTCTTTGACATGATAATAAACTTTACCAAGTTGAATCATGATATGTTGCTCAAGAGCTTGAATTTAGTTTTCCTTCTTCTACCCTTGTTGCTCTACAAAGGTGATAGAACCCTGTTTGCCCTATTATTTACCCATAGCTGGAAGGAGAAGAGATCAATTTATGCTTTTCCCAAGAGTACAAGGGTGAAGTGAAATGCAAATAGTATCAGATGGAATTTGAACTTGGCTTGGAAAATGGTGATATTTATAAGGAGTCTGATATTTCTTTGTTGAAAGAAGGAGAAGAAGTTAGAGTATTGCCATGATAAATAAACAAGCCACAACCCTCAAATTTTCATTATGTTCATTCTTATTAAAGTGGCTAAACTATTGAAGATATTTTCACCCGATTATTAATGACAAAATAATTGTATAGTATTTTTTTAAAAAATAGCTGTTCAAAAATAAATATTTCATCTAAAATAGGCAAATTTGGAATCAACCAATTCCTGTAAAATTAGGGTTAATACAAAACAAAAAAGTAGAGTTTACTACAATTTTTATGAGCTCATAGTCAAGTCACATTTAAAACAATTGTTCCAAACAGATCATCAAAGTAGTGATGAGACTGAGCAGTACTTAAGTGGCTAACAACAGGTACTGTAAGCAATCTAGGGCCTGGATGCCAAACAAAATCAGACATTGAAAATAATAAAAATATAATTTCAATCAGGCTGGGCATCTTTTACCACATGGAAAATAAAGAATCTAATAACTATCAAGACTTGTTTGAATTATTGATTTAATCAATGTTGTTTTTCTTGTAACCCTTTAACATTGGGTTGGTCTATTCATTAGCCTTCCTCAAGTGTCTACACCATATGAGAAGGGATGACATCTCTTATACTCCTGGTAGTGTTAACCAATCCCCAGTTTATACATATATAAATAAATCTACAGCTCAACTAAGTTTTTTCTGGAGTAGCTTGGTACATCAAAGTTGTTTTTTAATAAGCCTTCAGCTAAGTCTTAATGATGAGTAGATATTAGTAAAATTCCATTTCAATAAACAACTAAAGTACTATAATCTGTGTACAAGAGATTACAACCCAATGAAATAAAAATCTTTGATTTGGAAGAGAAATGCCTAATATTAAACAATTTCACATTTATTCAATATCTAGTATTAATTTTTGCTCATGTCATTATCAAAAACATTCCAATACCTATGTGGGCCAACAGTACAGTCCGGGTTACAAATATTGGGACCCACAAAATTTTAGTTCATAATCCCAAACAACATCATAATTACTTACAAATTATTAGAATTAGACAGTAATACTTGGAACAATAGATAAGTGTATGCAAATTATTTATTTTATGAATAGTTACTTGTAGCTGTAAGTTTTTGCAATTGACTACTTGAAACAATATCATTATTAGCAAAAAGAAGAAAAAAAACTTTGATATCAAATAACCCAACAAGGCTTGACATGCCATAAAACCAAACAACCCTACTCAGTCTCTTCTAATGACAGAAATTATATATATATATATATATATATATATGTAAAGTGAATAACTGTATCAAGACTTCTTTTTGAATAATTGTATTGAACACAAAACAGCTATCATGGACTATCGAATAAAAAAAACACTGATTATTTATTATATTTGGTTGGTTTAGTTTGGTTTTATGGCATATCAACCATTGTAGGTTATTAATGCCAAATCCATTTTTATACATATAAACAAGTCAGCATATTCTACAGCCCCAGCTGACTGGACTATATTAATTATAGCTCTATCTTTTAAAATATTGAGCACTGGATAAATTCCCTAAGTAACAGACATATTAGGAATAAATGTAAATCATGTATGAGATAGCCATTAGTTAAACGATCTTAGTCTGTTTAGAAAATCACACCTGCTAAGGAGAAGAAACCACAACAAGAACACAAAATTAGAAGGAATTGACCAGTAAATTAATTCCACTGCTGTTTCTTAATCGTTCTAACACATAACATGCTAACTCCCTCTGCCCACGCCTATGAATGAAATAATTCGTAATTTGATTTCCACCTTTATTCTTATTTTTATTTTTTATTTTTTATTTTCATTTTCTAATTTTTATTTTTTACTTTGTTATTTTCTAATTCCTTTATTTTATCTTCTGAATACGAACTGTTACTCCACATTTGCTACTCTGCGATGACAGAGAAGCATGTAAATAGTCATCTGACAAGACGGAGAGTATAGTAATATTCTCCACCGAAATAAATTTATTGTGACGACTTAACTGAGTTTGAGTCTCCATCAAATTGTACTATATATATATATATATATATATATATATATATATACAAGTGTTGACTTATAAGTTCATAAGCTGACCAAGATATTCTCATGGAATGTGACCAAATCAGATCCACACACATTTCTTCCATCACTGTTACAATGCTTGAATCCCATTGATAAGAAAGTAAAAAGTATATATGATGTCATCATATAAACTTATAAAGATATCAGCCTATCTTTGTATAAACTTAGGTATATCAATACATTCACTGCCTAATAATGAAAAATGCATTTACTTTACACCATAAATACTTATTTTTCAGTATAATCCCTTCCTTGTAAATGCACTTAATTCAGTTGTGATCAGACTAAGCAAATATTATACAGTGAACATTTTAGATCAAATTCAGGCAACAGACTTATTATTTAACCCACACATTATATGAAATTTAATGACTTTCTATTTAAAAAAAAACAAACACTGATGAACCCATTGTTTTGTAATAGTATTTTCATTTCCTTCTTCAAAGTTGTGATACAATTACAAGAGAAGGATTTAAAGTTCCTAAATTTCAGTAACTTACAGCCAATTGTTATTGGTGAAATATCTGCAGTATTTGTCTTCGATGAAACTACCATTGTATTATTCATGATTTGAAGTTTCAAACTGTTTTAAATGTTCTGGCATGCAACAGATGCACAGTATGCATTTTCAGTCTGAAGGTATTGTTGGGGGGAAGGTGCACTTGATACCTGTGTACAGTAAATAAGAAGTTTAAAGAACTACCGTCTTCATTTAAAAATACAGGCAATTCTATATATTCTCAGTATATCTCACTATATATCAATCGTTAACAAGCTAGTCTCTAATATCCTTCCTTCTATAGCGAGTTTGGTCCAAACCAGGTAACTTGCACTTGTGGCCATGTGGAAAACTGTTTGGCTTAGTAAATTCCTATACAACTTTTTCATATTTCGAGATTCTATATTTTCAGTTATGTTGGCTTTGGCAAGGAGAAGTTGTCAGTAAACAATTATGTATTATAGTCATAGCCAGGGCAGTAGATGATGTATTATAGTCATAGCCAGGGCAGTAGATGATGTATCATAGTCATAGCCAGGGCAGTAGATGATGTATTATAGTCATAGCCAGGGCAGTAGATGATGTATTATAGTCATAGTTAGGGCAGTAGAAGATGTATTATAGTCATAGCCAGGGCAGTAGATAATGTATCATAGTCATAGTTAGGGCAGTAGATGATGTATTATAGTTATAGCCAGGGCAGTAGATAATGTATCATAGTAATAGCCAGGGCAGTAGATAATGTATCATAGTAATAGCCAGGGCAGTAGATGATGTATTATAGTCATAGTCAGGGCAGTAGATGATGTATCATAGTAATAGCCAGGGCAGTAGATAATGTATTATAGTCATAGCCAGGGCAGTAGATAATGTATCATAGTAATAGCCAGGGCAGTAGATGATGTATTATAGTCATAGTCAGGGCAGTAGATGATGTATCATAGTCATAGCCAGGGCAGTAGATGATGTATTATAGTCATAGCCAGGGCAGTAGATAATGTATCATAGTCATAGCCAGGGCAGTAGATGATGTATTATAGTCATAGTCAGGGCAGTAGATAATGTATCATAGTCATAGCCAGGGCAGTAGATGATGTATTATAGTCATAGCCAGGGCAGTAGATAATGTATCATAGTCATAGCCAGGGCAGTAGAAGATGTATTATAGTCATAGCCAGGGCAGTAGATAATGTATCATAGTCATAGTTAGGGCAGTAGATAATGTATCATAGTCATAGTTAGGGCAGTAGATGATGTATTATAGTTATAGCCAGGGCAGTAGATAATGTATCATAGTAATAGCCAGGGCAGTAGATAATGTATCATAGTAATAGCCAGGGCAGTAGATGATGTATTATAGTCATAGTCAGGGCAGTAGATGATGTATCATAGTAATAGCCAGGGCAGTAGATAATGTATTATAGTCATAGCCAGGGCAGTAGATAATGTATCATAGTAATAGCCAGGGCAGTAGATGATGTATTATAGTCATAGTCAGGGCAGTAGATGATGTATCATAGTCATAGCCAGGGCAGTAGATGATGTATTATAGTCATAGTCAGGGCAGTAGATGATGTATCATAGTCATAGCCAGGGCAGTAGATGATGTATTATAGTCATAGTCAGGGCAGTAGATGATGTATCATAGTCATAGCCAGGGCAGTAGATGATGTATTATAGTCATAGCCAGGGCAGTAGATGATGTATTATAGTCATAGTTAGGGCAGTAGAAGATGTATTATAGTCATAGCCAGGGCAGTAGATGATGTATCATAGTCATAGCCAGGGCAGTAGATGATGTATTATAGTCATAGCCAGGGCAGTAGATGATGTATTATAGTCATAGTTAGGGCAGTAGATGATGTATTATAGTTATAGCCAGGGCAGTAGATAATGTATCATAGTAATAGCCAGGGCAGTAGATAATGTATCATAGTAATAGCCAGGGCAGTAGATGATGTATTATAGTCATAGTCAGGGCAGTAGATGATGTATCATAGTAATAGCCAGGGCAGTAGATAATGTATTATAGTCATAGCCAGGGCAGTAGATAATGTATCATAGTAATAGCCAGGGCAGTAGATGATGTATTATAGTCATAGTCAGGGCAGTAGATGATGTATCATAGTCATAGCCAGGGCAGTAGATGATGTATTATAGTCATAGCCAGGGCAGTAGATAATGTATCATAGTCATAGCCAGGGCAGTAGATGATGTATTATAGTCATAGTCAGGGCAGTAGATAATGTATCATAGTCATAGCCAGGGCAGTAGATGATGTATTATAGTCATAGCCAGGGCAGTAGATAATGTATCATAGTCATAGCCAGGGCAGTAGAAGATGTATTATAGTCATAGCCAGGGCAGTAGATAATGTATCATAGTCATAGTTAGGGCAGTAGATAATGTATCATAGTCATAGTTAGGGCAGTAGATGATGTATTATAGTTATAGCCAGGGCAGTAGATAATGTATCATAGTAATAGCCAGGGCAGTAGATGATGTATTATAGTCATAGTCAGGGCAGTAGATGATGTATCATAGTAATAGCCAGGGCAGTAGATGATGTATTATAGTCATAGTCAGGGCAGTAGATGATGTATCATAGTCATAGCCAGGGCAGTAGATGATGTATTATAGTCATAGCCAGGGCAGTAGATGATGTATTATAGTCATAGCCAGGGCAGTAGATGATGTATCATAGTCATAACCAGGGCAGTAGATGATGTATTGTAGTCAGAGATTGTCTTTAGATGTATATATGAAATAATCTTTGGAGTGAAAATCTGAAAACCTCAAAAATACTTTTAATGTCTCTTCTGCTGTCTGTTTAGTATGAAACTGCCAATTCATTTAAATCATTAAGTGGATTTAAACCATATTGGCAGGATTTCTGGTCTCCAAAATAATAATAATTCTACAGAAAACACTGACTCCTTTAGAGTGACATAGTTATTGACATTCTTGGTTCCTCTTTTACATTTATCCTGAAAAAAAAGTATTTTTCTATGTTACTCTTGCTCTATAGAAAGATTCAAATAACCCCTTCAATGGGTAATTATACCAACTAGTGGAATCACAAATAAAAAAAAAATAATCCTTTTGCTCTCAATGTCCCTTTTGTCTGCAAATTAGCAATTTCATTCCTAAAGAATTCTTTCTTCAAAGAACCAATAAATTCAGTGAAACTTTCTTTAATTCAATCTTGATGCTGCAAAATATGACAATCCATTTGGGAAAGAGAATAGCAAAGTGTGAAGAGCTAGAGAGCAATAAAATTTGCATCTTCAACTGATTTATTTTATGTTAATATTACCTCTGTCCAATATTAGTTGATAAACTTGGATATTTATTTAGTATACTAAATGTAACAACCCATTTTTAACTCTTTTTTCAGGTATATGACAAAAAAAAAACTTAACTGAGAAAAATGAATAGAATAAACTTAGATAAATAAAAATTCTTAAAAATAATAAAAAAACTAAAAAATAAGAAAAATAACTTAAAATAAAGAAACTTGATTTAAAAAAATCTAAAGATACAAATAAATAAAATAAAAATGAAAAATTAATTAGAAATAAAACAAAGAAAAATAAACAAAAAACAAAGAAAAAATAAAGAAACCACTTTTCTCTTGGGCATTTTCTGAGAAGAAAAATTTAACATTTTTTTTTTTTCATAGATTAGAATGTATGAAGTGTTAAGAATAGAAGGAAGCAAATCCATCATCTGAACAATTTCTGGTGGATTGTCCTAAGTTTTCACAAGGATCATTGACATTAAAAAAAAAGTCTTCAGATAATTCAACATTTTTGTTGTTCACATGACATTTTGACCAGCACATTCTCCAGCCTCCTTTGAGTCTAATTTGCACCTCCATTTAAAAAAAAAAAGAGATTCTTTTTCTGGTTTCTGTCTTTACTGTTCATTATAAACAAGAAATGCCATAGGAAAGTGATAAAAACAAAAGCAACACATCTCAACTTGTCAAAGAAATGTATAACTCAGATCAGCTGCTGCTTTTGATTCTTAAAAGAAACAAGACATATTGAAATGGAGTTCTAGGAAAAGATCTGAAAACAATTCCATTTTTAAAAAATAACTAAAAACTAATTTCTAATACAATTTTTGCTTTGTACTTTAAAGAGACTATAACAAGAATTTCTTTTCTTATGAGTGATAATAACAATTACCATTAGTGACTGTTTGGTCAGCATGAATGTTTACTTGACAAGAATGTAAAATAGACATTGTTCAAAAATATTACCAAAAATCTCATCAACATTTACTAAGAATAATTGTATGGATTTTGATTGTTATTTAAGCTTCTTATATATTGAGTAAATTTTTTGTCTATTACATAAAAATTCTCTTTTATCATGAGTAATATGATGGATTGATTTTAAAGGCATGTTAATTTGTCTAGTGTTATTTTCTGCCAAGAGATTAGGGAATAGCATTTATTGTCTATTAATATTTACATTTTTTGTGTTGTTTCTTAAATGTTTTTTGAATATGGTCTCATCAAATAAGAATAATTTTTAAACAGATCTATTTGACTTATAGATGGGATCCTAACAATTACTATCACCCCAAGTCAGAGTAGACCTGGGAGTAATGGCAATAAAAAGATACTTCACATTCCCTAGATCTTCAGAACTGGAGCCTATCAGATTCAATGAATTTCATACCATTTTTGGGATGGTACTTATACCACCACAGGGGGCTACAGTCTGTATATTCTTAGCCCTGCTCTGGCAGGACACTCATAAGTAATGATATAATGTAAAGAATTAATAATAGTTTTATAATTTATATATTATTAATACAGACATTTGATTTTTTGTTCTTCAGTTCATCAGGAACCTATTAATCAGATTTTTTCTTGCCAGTTTTAAAACCTAAAATCTGATTGTTGATTCCCTAACAACATTTTATGTAAAGATAGAATTGATAGTCCTTAAAGCTTTAACTTTTTTTTGGCTCGGCTTCAACTCATCCAAGAATTGAAATGTTTTTCACATTTGTCAAATAAAAAAAAGAAAATATCTTCCTAAAAATTAATGGAATTCCATGAAATTTGTACATGATAAAAAATAAAATGAATCTAAAATATCACTACTAACAAAAAATAGTCAAGTTTAAAACAAAACTGACAATTTCATGTTAAAAATCTAATAAAATAATTATTCAAAGGCAGTAGTCAAGTAAAAATATGAAATCTTCCCTAATTATATACATCCACAACAATATACAATGAAGTGTATCCTAAGTATCTTAATCCATAATTAACTGTTTTTTAAGCCTATGTTTGTATTTACCCAACCCCTCCACCACAAGAAGGGTGTGATGCAATGTCAATTTTTAAGCCAAGTATAACTGGTTTCAATTCAGAGTCTTCTTTCTCCTTGGTTGGTTCCTTTACTAAGACAAAAAAACATAATCTGCTCAATTATTTACCGTTAGATGGAGGGAAAAAAGATGGATTCATTCCTTTCCCAAGAACAATAGTGCAAAATGAAATATAAACAACCTCATCAAGGATTTGAACTCAGTTTGTCAAATAAATTTCCAATGACAATTAATTTTTGACTAAATGTAACTTCTCTCTCTGTTTTAAGTTTTCTTTTCATGATCCTTTTTTTCTTCTGAAATATTTTAAATACTTCAAGTTAAGTTTCCCTTTGTCTATTCTTTGCATTATAATCAATAATTGATCATCAATCATTTTTGAATTTTATTACAAGGGACAAAGCCCCACTTTAAGATGCTTTAACCAGGTTTTGACTGGAGAAATTTTGGGAACAGATACAGAGGCTTTGAGGCTCGGGTTAAAATATAATCTCCTAAGAGGAAGAATCTCAGTAGCGTTAATTGCCATTTTAACATCTGAAACAAAAGGTACAACTGAACAGTATTGATAATGCTCTAATGATATGCAGGAGAATAAAAAAGAGACAACTGAACCATATTGATAATGCTCTAATGATACGCAGGAGAATAAAAAAGAGACAACTGAACAGTATTGATAATGCTCAAATGATAACGCAGGAGAATAAAAAAGAGATAATTGAACAGTATTAATAATGCTCAAATGATATGCAGGAGAATAAAAAAATGTATGTGATGAGATAGATAACACAGTTGATCATATTATAAACAAATGCATTAAAGTTGCAGAAAAGGAATACAAAAGTAGATATGACTGGGTGGAATAAGTGATCAACTGGGAATCACACAAAGTTTGGCCATACTGACAAATGGTATGCACAAACCAGAATCTGTCCTAGAAAATGTGTCTCATAAAATTCTCTGAGATTTTCAAATGCAAACGGGCAACATAATTCTAGTCAGAAGACCAGACCAACGAGAAAAAACCAAGTCTTCTTGTGGATTTTACCATTCCAGCAGAACCCTGAGTGAAACTAAAAGAAAGCAAAAACTCAACAAATATCTGGATCTTGTTAAATAAACAAACAAGCTGTAAAATATAAAAGTGTTGATGATACCAATTGTACAAAGAGCACTTGAAACAGTCCCCATATGCCTGGAAAAGTGACTGGAGTAACCAGAGATCAGAGGAAGAATCAAGGCTGTTAAGATCAGTTAGAATACTAAGTATTGTACTGGAGACCTTTAGTGACTTGCTGTTACCCAAACTTCAGTGAGAAACCCTCAGTTAAAAATGGTTTGAAAAACTCACAAGGAGAAAAATAATTTTGTAGAGTCAGATAATTCTTAGATGTGTATATTGTCACGTGATATCCCACGGAGACGATAGAAATAAGATTAATACTATCCTCCCGTTGGAATGAACAGTGGCAACCCTTCAAAAAAGTGACCGTTAAGAAAGAATGTAGGTCAAAGAGGGGATATCAACAGATGTTGGTACTTTGTAACCTCAGGTCGCCGGACACCAAGGGGGAGAAGAGAGAAGCCAAATGATTGGCTGGGACCCCAAAACGGAAGTGGGGACTCCTTCCCCTCAGCGGAAGTAAATAATAAGAAAGTTAGTTATTGGAAAGGGCTCGTGGCAGACAGACCCATAGCCATTTACTCCGGGTGAAGAAGACAAAAACATATCTTGGACACGAGGGACCCAAGTTCCTCAAGCCAGTGTTAAAAATAGCATAAAGTTTATTAGCCCATGAAAGAAGAAAGATTCTCCAGTGGAACCCCGTCGAAAAATAAGATAAGTAACTTTGGGGCTATTTCTCCTTTATACCCAAATTTTATATACCACTCTCTCTCTCTCTCTCAATTTTAAGGAAAACGAAAGAACAGAAAAGAAGAAAGACATTTATGTCCATGGACCGTTCAATTCATTATATATATTTGACACTTTGAAAGTGTATCTCTTTGTATAGTAAAGGATTCATGTATTTTTATGTTACCACGTGGTCGAAGTTGTTCCTTGCCGTGTCTTCTACGAATTTGTTACCTCACATTTCCTTTTCAGCTTCTGTTCGCCTGATGTTATCTTGCTTAGAATTGTCCTATTAATTCCTTTAAAATATCACACGGGAAACCGGAGTTGCCGACTACTACAATATAATATTATTACGACTAAAACCTATAGGTCCCTATCTTCTGTTGCCTAGGAGAAGAAGTTTAGTGGCCTTGGTGGGTGTGTGGATAGTGTGAAATTTGGAACCCCTTGCCAGCGGCAGTCAGTCTGGCCCTAAATTAATCCCTCACGTAATATGCCAGGTCTTATATGCCTGAGAGAAAAACTCTGAACAAGGACTTATTCTATAGGGGATCAAGTGCCAACCTGCCCCGTCTTCACACATGCGAAAATAAAAGTCCCGTTTTGGGATTTTAGTCAATTTGCCGTCACAATATGAAATAAACTTTGGAGTAAAAGTAAATAAATTTTTCTTTGATTATCAAATTTTTCTGTTTATGCATAAATTTCTTACAAGATTGTACATTGATGGATATTCTACCAATCCAAATTTGTACAAAAATCAATAAAATTTCAATAACAAGTTACCATTATAACAGTGTTGGTTGTCACTCTCTTATTTTGTGAGTTTGTGGCAGACCAAATGTGATATAATTTGGGGAGTGCTCAATATTTGTGATAGAGCTAATATATAATAATAAATAAATAAATATATAGTAGTTTTTATTTATATTTGATAGTATGTAAGCTGGTCTGTGACCACAGGTTCCATGACATCAACTTAATTAACTTTTATATATATATATATATATATATTTATATATATGTATATATATATATATATATATATATGAAAGTAGTAAGTTGGCCGACCATAGTAAAGGGTGACCTGCAGGTTCCTTTTCAATAGCTACAACACCAAGATGTAGGCAGGGGGCACTACTCCTTTCCCAGAATTTCTCAACTTACTCTTGATCCATACCTTATAATGCTGAGTGTTAAGCAAGGAGGCATGAAACACCATTTTTTAAGTCTTTGGTATGACTCAACCTGGGATTGAAACACAGTCTCCCACACCATTGGCCAACACTCTAACCATTAGGCCTATATATATAAAGGTCTTGAAATGTTAGTGGCCTTGAAATAAATATTTTCTGATGATGACCGAAGGCCATAACTGTTCAGGATTAACAAATTTACAAAATTTATCTATCAACATTTATGTATCTATTTTACATTCACACACACACACTATATATATATATATATATATATATGTTTGTGTGTTTTATATAATGAGAATTTATTGATATCAAATTGGAGTTCCACTTGAACAACAGTCCATGATGATACTGATGGAGAGAAAGATTCTTATTAACATTTCAAGTTACTTCCAATTTGAATGATTAAAAAATGACATTCAATATAAATTGTATGGTCAATTGCTTTATTAATTAAATTAGCATATTTCAAATGTATTGCTCAAACAGAAATCTTGCATAGGTACTCTATCTTTGGTTGGTTGCAGTTATGTATGTATGTATGTAACCAAACAAAAACTTTAATGTGTTACCACAAATCATTTACATTGGAAAATCTGATGATTCTGATTGCACATGAAACTTGGAGTAAGAGAATGAATAAAACAGTGTAAGAACAAGGAGGAAGTATCTCTCTTTTTCCAGCCTGGTATAAATATACAGCCAGTCACATTTTTCTAAAAACATCAATGGCAATGACTAACATACATTACCCAGACTATTCCCACATGTTTCAGATCAATCAGATCTTGCAATTATCTATATTCTATATGGAGCTGCAAACAAGATTAGATCCAGGTGAGTGGGAAAACATTTTTATTGAGATGGGCATATCTGTTACATCTGCTAAACTTGATGCACAAACATTTACAAATACAAAGCTTACAGGAGACAGCATTGCTCAGGTAAATATTACAGGAGTCCTGATGCTATTTCTTCATATCCAATTGCTGTAGTGGAAGAAGCCTTTCATTGCCTATTTTTCACTATTCTATAATTTAGTTTTTAAACCAAGTTTGTTACAAGAGTATTGAGCAGATATAAGTGTCAATCTAAACCACCCTAAAACAACTTCAGCTTTGAAATTGGGTAGACAGAGATTGACATATAAATATCTAAATAAACAAATGCCTGACTAAAATAGTTACGATCAGTTTGAAATACACTCCACCCAGGACTAACATATATTTTCTAAATGGAGAACTCAGTACTAGTTGTCTATGACAGCAGAGATCATATAATGGTCAGTTGAAGACACTTGGATAAAAAAGGATTTTCATTCATCAAATAGATATGCTACCTTACTAGTTAATTTTTCATGGCTTTCATAACTTATCAACTATTTTAAAAAATTCAGACAAAAACATTTCTCCAGACAATGATCTAAGGTTGAAACTAGTTAACAGTATGCCAACCTGTCTGGGGTTATTTTATACCTATAGGTTGGGGAATTGGCTATGTTTTACATTTATATTTACCTTTTTGTGCAGTTTCTTAAGAGTTTTTACACAGTTATATAAAATCAAGTATTTCTATCAAATGCAAATAGTTTGCAAACAAATCAACTTGACTCATAGATGGAACCTTAACTTCAAGTTGTCTTGGGAGTAATGATAATGAAGCAGTACTCCCAGATCCATAGAACTGGAGCCTCATCTTCAAATATAGTTTGCTGTCACACCCAGGACAGCCCTGTTTTTGGAAGGGTCTAACCTATTTGCAAGGGGGATGCAGTCAGCATATTCTAAGCCCTACCAAGAAGGCAGACAAAATTAGTTTAGAACAATCGAAAAATAAATAACTACAAAGAAATATTCTTATTTGTTTTATCACTTTTGTTCATCTCTTAATTTATATATATATATATATATATATATATACAAATTTTAGTTATATATAGATTCTATAAATAGCATATGACTCATCATCAACTTGATGGTCACTAAAGGTGGCCTTTACGCAAATTCTAATAAAGCAACTATTAAAAAGCTGTAAAATCATTCATCATTTGGAATCAGTTTCTACAAGTTTCTGGAACTGAATGTTAATCTTCACTTTCTATTATAAGTAAAAATCTCATTAAATGGCTGAGAGTGAGTAAGAATAAAAGCAAATGGCTCTGCCAAGTCAGATGGGAAAATTTAAATATGATATAAAGGGAAACAGAGAAAAAAAATGAAGAGTGCTAAAAAAAAAGACAAAAAACAAAACAAAAGACAAGAACAATAAGGAAACAAAGAAAAATTCATAAAAGAAGAATGAGAAAGAAATAAAGAATATATTACAAAAAGATCCCAAAATATGAGGCTACCTACAGAAAGATAACATGAAACGCAAAAAAAAAAAAAAAGAAAAAAAAAAAAGAACAGAAAACAAAAATGAAGGAAAAGATTGTAGAAGAATGAGAAGGAAAAAAAACTAGATATAATAAAAAAAAAAATGACAAAGAAATAAGATAAAAAAAGAAAACATATCCAAAAAGAAAGAGCATAAAGCTACTGGCAAAAACGTATTACACAAGTAAATAAAGAAAACATGAATACAAGAAACAAATGAAGGAAATATTTAAAGCTTGAGGATAAAAATGAAAGGGAAAAAAAAGGAGATATGAAGACATGAGGTAGGAAAATTATTTAATGAAAATTAAGATTGAGTATGGAGAGAGAAATAAAAAGACAAATGATGTAAGAATAAGAATTGAGAAAAGAAATGCAAGAAGAACATCTATCTGATTAACAAGAAAGAAAAAAGTGGAAAGAAGAAGAAATAAGGAAATAATTGGAAAGAAGGAAATGGAATGAAGAAAATATACAATAAAAATAAATTAGATGGAAAAGGGGAAAGGAAAAAGGAAATAACAGGATTCAAAATATATAAAAATACACAAAAGAGAAGTTTATTAAAAAATAAAAGCAAGTAATAAAATAAACAAAAATATAATATCAAGAATAAAAACAAAAAAAAAAATCAGAGTAAAAATAAACCAGATCAAACATCTCCAAAATAAATAAACAACAAAGAAGAAGAATTGAGAACATAAAACAAAATATAATTAAAAGAAAAAGTATGATTAAAAAATATTCCCAAGAATAATAAAAAAAAGATACAATAAAAAACAGATTTACAATGACCCTTGTATGTCAGGCCCAAGTCTCATTTAATTGAAGGAAGCAACTAGCGCCACCTGGCAGTGGTCCCCCCCACCACTTACTAGCAGCCCAAACCTAGAATTCTTCGCCTTAAGAGTTTTCTGAAACTCGTTTTATGGAGAATTAGTCAGCGATAATTAATGGATTGAAATTTTTGCGTGAACTGTGACAATATTACAACAATGAATAAAAACATGAATCCTTTCATTTTCTGCATGCAAAATTCCTTGTTCTTTTGCATGGACCATTTTCAATTCTGCAGAGGAATTCAAATCATATGCCAAACAATATCACTTCATTGGTTTCTTTTCCTTTGTTTTATATATATATATATATATATATATATATATATTGCCCCTTTTTTTTCAGTATTCTTTATATTCTTTCCATTTTGTTCAGTATTTCTACATTTTCTTCTTTCCAATATTCTTCATTATCAGTGTATTTTCCTTCTTTTTCTTCATTTTGTTCTTCCTTTTTCTTTTCTTTTTTCATCAATCTTTTTTATTTACTTTATTCTTTTTTTTTACATCACATTATATTCATCATGAGTCATTGATTTATCCTTCACAATCTTTGTTAACATCTTCATCACATCTTTTTCCTTACACTTCTTCGTTTCAGTTTCACATTTTTATCCTCATTTCTTCACTGCAAGTCATTTTTCTTTGACCTCTTTTTGATATATTTCACTGACAAGATCATTATCTTTTTTCTTCTTTTCCACTGAGACTCACTTTCAAGCTTTTTTAAATTAATAAAATAAAAACTAAAAGACAACAAAAATATAGTCTTAAAAAAAAATAAATGAAAGAATAAAGAAAAGATTTTAAAATTAATCAGAATTGCAGCAATAACCATACTTAGAGCTACAATAATGTCAATACTGATTATTATTATTACTTTCAGCAAAAATATTAAACCAACATTGGTGATAATTTTGATGATACCGACAAAGAGGAGAAAACAATGAAAAAGGTAATGATTATGACAACTTTCACAATGATGCTAATAATGATATATATACTGAAGTGATTTGAAACTGGTGAATAATGTAATATTAAGTGAAAAAAACTATATATATATATATATATAATCAAATAATTTCCTTAAAATAATAAATAAATAAAAAATACTCCCAACAACTGAAATAAAGGTGATTTTTTTTGTTTTGATTTGCTTTTTTCTCCATATGAAATAAAATTCATAACCTTTTTCAAAGATGTACATTTTGCAACTTTTTTGAAATAACATATGTGGAAAAAAAATCCAATTAAATTTTTTAATCAATTTGAATGCTTGGTTATTAAAAAAGAATATTTTTGTCATTTTTGTCAGTGTTTTTCCCCAGTTATACATTTTTCAGATATTTTTATTTATTTAATTTATTTTACTTATATCTGAAAATTTAATTTATTTTACACATTCAATTATGATCTTGCATTTTTGTCTTTCACACAAACATATATATACATACACACACTTTCTCTCAAAGAGAAACACACACACATATATATATATATATATATATATATATATATATATATGAGAGAGAGAGAGAGAACTCTGTGTGTGTGTGTGTGTGTATATATATATAAGAATGTACATCAATAAATTGGCAGCCTGATTCATAGTTACTTTGAATTTTTATTTCAAATTATCATTATGTTAAGTTCTCTATTTATTTTTAAACATAATGTCCTTCCATGTCAATTCTGTCAAAGGTATTTATTATAAGAGTCAAACATTATACAGCAGTTGTCAAAAAAGAGAAGGTTCCCACACACACATATAAACTAAAAACAATTTAAAATTCACTCCTCAATGACTAATGATTTCTTATTTTTTCTATAAAGTGGAAAACAAAATTGGCAGATGGACTTTTTGGGCCAACCTAAGAAGGTGAAATTTAAATAGTTGTAAGTTTGACTGCTCTGCTGGTCAGCATTTAAGCACTTTTAGTTTATCCAATATTCTTAAATGATTCTTCATTCTCATATATATATATATATATATATATAATGTGGACTCATTCTGTATGTGAGAAAGTATGTATATATTCTTTGAATATTGAAAGATTAGCTTTCTTCTCACGAATGCCAATGATAAAAATTATTATCAAAGTAAAGTCATACTGTTTATTATGTATGTATCTACCCAACCCCTCAATCATGATGGAACAAGTGGTCAATTTTTAAGCGGAGTACAACTGGTTTGAACTCAAAATTTCCCTTCTGATACAAATAATTTATATATATGAGCTTTAAGTGACTGCCCTTATTTAACGGTGATAATAATTATTAGTTAGGATACAGTGATATAGTTTAATGTATTCCTATTGAATAGGAATAATTTCACTCCACTCCAAGTCAGAGTAGACTTGGGAGTCATGGTAACAAAGGATGACAGCAAACTACTCAGAGATCCATATCTGGAGCCTTATGACTAGATGCAGTTTAATTTCATATTTATACCAACCCTTTTTAGGAGAGTCTTACCCCTAAACAGTAGAAGCAATCAGTGTGTTTTAAGCCAACAGAACAGCCCCCTTTTGGGTAATCTTCCTATGTGATCATGATAGAATGCCCTGCTGTGTGTAACAATTTGCTCTGGAATGGTAATATCTGTTAAGGCCCCCATGGATGGGTCAGATAGATCTGGTTGTGATAATATTGAAGAACTTAAGAGTTTAAAATGATTATGAAGATACATTTTGTACTGTATATAATTTGATTGGTTGGTTGGGTTTTTTTTTAACAAAGTATCAACCTTTTTGGGGTCATTTAATGCCAAATTAAGTTTCAAACAATTCAGTTCAGTATAAGTATAGTTTTTTGTTTGCAAACAGTTAAAATGTCAAACAGTTCTATTTCAAACAATTCAGTTTAGCATAAAGTATACTGTTTAGTTTTATTTAACCAATAGATAGGACCCTATCAGTTGCTACCATTCCGGGCCAGAGTGGACCTGTGAGCAATGGCAATGAAGGAGTACTCAGCATTCCCAAAGTGCCGGCATTACTGGAGCCTCACCATCAGATTGCTTAGTGTCTTATCCAGGACACTCGTTGTGGGGTCTTACCCCTCTGCAGAGAAGCAGTCAGTGTATTCTACAGCCTCAGCTGACTAGGTAATGGTTGGTTGATTGGTCAGTTATCTTTTATGGCATATCAACTCTTTGAGGTTATTTAATGCCAACTCCTTTTTAAACACTATAATTGGAGACTGTAACAGTTAAACTAACTTTGGGATGAAATAACCCAACAAGGGTTGACATGCAGTAAAACCAACCAACTGACCAACCAGTATATCATTTTGTAAGGGTTAGGAAATATTGGCTATAAAACTGGCTTCCTGTCAGTATCAAGTAATGGAAAGAGATAAGTGAAACCTTTTTAAAGAATGAAGAATTTTTCTATAAAGAATTCAATTCTATCATCTTTAGGTTAAGTAAAATTCTCTCCACATTTACAGTGTGATTTACTATATCTTTGTGATAGCCGTATTTACTTATGTATATCAATGTCAACAGGTACAATGAGTTGTGAATATTTTTTAGTAATTTTTTTTTTTGTTGTCAAGTGACCAATTCAGTGGAACAAACAGCAAAATAAGGTACAGAGTTCTTGCTTTGTGTTCTCACATTTTCTGCGATAACACTGGTGCTTTCAATAACAGCCAGACTTTTCAACTCAAAATGTGACAATTGGAACTAGGACAAAGCGAGAACAAAGTTGCAAGTGTGTGGATATATATATATATATATATATTACTGATAAATATTTTTACATAAAAAAGGTACATGTATGTGTGTGTGTGTGTGTGTGTATATATATAACATATATGCTTATAAATATTTTTACATAGAGATACACATGTGCATATATATTTATACTTATAGATATTTTTACACTAAATGGAATAAGTGTATGTCTGTGTGTGTGTGTGTGTATATATATATATATATATATATATAAAACACAAATATTTTTATATACATAACTTCACACATTCAAAGGGGTATTTGACATATATAAAATATCTTCATATGTAACAATATTTACCACATACTTACATTTACATACACATTGCTAAATGCAAATCTCAATATAAAACATATACAGTCAGGTATCCTATGTGTATGTCCATAAGAGAATGAGGTCAATTATATATATATATATATATATATATATATGCACAGATAAGCTTAATGTTGCATAGTCCTAAAAATCAAGGTATGTATTTCCTACTCATTAAAAATGATTCAGTAGAAAATTGAAAAAAAACCAAACAAAACAAACAAACCCTGAATTTATGCCAATTGCAGTAAACACTTAAAACTTATAAGCAAACATTCACCTTTGAATATCTGAGCCTCTTATACAAAGAATTCAATTTGCAGTAATCTATTTCTACAATAAAATGATATGACAAAATATGAAGTGAATTTGGGTAGTCTTTAGTAAGTGCATGTGCATAGTAATCAGCAGATACTGATTTGGTGAAAAAATAAATAGGCTAATATGTATTGTATCTTTCAAAATTTTCTTCTTTTTTTTTTTAAATTTGATTTAATTTAATTTGAATTCATTACTTATTATTGTGGTTCTTAAAAGATCAGATTAACATAAATAATTTGATAAAAGTGATTATGATTCAATAGAATAAGCTTATCCATATTTCTAAATTTAATTTTGAAAGTTATGCTGTAAATGCAAATACTCAAAAAAAATTCAGTTGTCATTTCAAAGGTAATGTGATACATTGGATTTAATTTCTAATTACAGTTAATTATTTCTAATTCTACTTGATTATAACATCGTTTGCTTATTCCAGCATCGGTTCATTGGTCTAGTAGATAGAGTGTTTGCCAATGGTCCAGGAGACCTGGGTTCAATCCCAGGTTGCGACATACCAAAGACTTTAAAAATGGTACTTGATACCTCCTTGCTTAACACTCAGCATTATAAGGTATGTATCAAGGGTAAAGTGGAGCAATCCAGGGAAAGGAGTAGCACCCTCCCCTACATCCCGGTATAATAGCTATTGAAAAGGAAACCTTCTGGTCGTCCTCGACTACAGTCGCCAACTTTACTTACTTATTCCAGCATATTTTCAATGCTGCCACTGTATAAGTCTACACACATGCACACTCATAGATCATCATCAAAGCATGCTGACAGCACAGATTCCTTTGACACGCTTTTGCCATCTGTTACTATCAGCCATTTCACTGGGTAAGTCTTACAGATGGCATCCAGTTTCTCCACAAAGGTGATAATGTAAGTATTTGCTGGTCAGCTAATAGTAGTGTGTCCATGTGTAGTAGTCCATAAGAGAATGTTACTTATGAGTTTATTCTTATTTTACCTGAAGTACCTGGTTTGTCTTGCTCATTTTATTTGGATGTCTTATGAGCTAGAACTCAGTAGCCATTCATTTATTGTTTTATAGGGAACTACTTTCAGAATTTATTCAAAACAGAATACAACATCTTAGTGTTATTCCCATCAAGCTAATTTCCAAGCATTTCATTAGAGTCAATGTGGTGCAACCATACAGTGGTACTGACATGGTTATAGCTTGGAAAAATTATATATTCTCTCAGGGAGATCTGATTTCTATATGGTCAATAACCTATTGATAGCAGTCCATGCCTTATCTATACATAGGTTGACATTGATTTCAGAAGATGAGATATAGCTACCAAGGTGTATAAACTAGTCAACTAATTTCAGAGGTTTGGCATTTACCGAAATGACACTATCTTGATTAAACCACATACATACACATGCCAGAACTAATACTTCTAAAGTTTAATTTCAATCATAATATGTAATATATTAATCTATTTATAAAGATATACATACACTATTTTCTGATATTCTGACATAGGTTTTTGCTGATATTAAGTGAATTATGTGAACTATCAACATGTCTGTTGTTCTTGTTACTATTTTTTGACCTTCTTCAAGGGGAATTTTATTTCATGTTAAGTGCTGTTATTCAGCCTTTCATCAAAAACTGACAATCAGCAGATTTTACACAAAGACAACAATGAAATAAACTAAAAAAAATATATATTTATGTTTTGATTTTGATGAAAAAAGTCCACTGCATTGAAACCCAATAAGTAAAAATATGAATATGTAGCAGTTCAAAAATAAGTACACCCTTTATGTATATTTATGCACTTTTATTTTTGTTTACAGAGTTGCAATTTTATTTTTTGCTGAGTTTCAATGCTAAACTTTTATGAGGAACATTGGTTTGTTGAAATCCTTTAAATTCACTGGAGGAAGCAGATAGAAGAAAAAAAAGCATGAGGAAAAGAAATAATGAAAACATATGGGGGGGAAAAGAAAGAATGAAAAAGTATAGGGAGAAAAGGAAGAATGAAAAAGTAGAGGGGGAAAAGGAAGAATGAAAAAGTATAGGGAGAAAAGGAAGAATGAAAAAGTATAGGGGAAAAAGGAATAATGAAAAAGTATAGGGGGAAAAGGAAGAATGAAAAAGTATAGGGGAAAGAAAAAAATGAAAAAGTATGGGGGGGAAAGAAAGCAAGAAAAAGTATAGGAAGAAGAGAAGTAAATAAAGAAAAAAGTGTAGAAAGAAGTAAATAAATAAAAAAAAGTCATGCCAAGGAAATAAATAATTAATAGTAAAAAAAATAGTTAAGTAAATGAAGAAAAAGTATAGGAAGAAAAGAAAGAAAGTATGAGAAAGAGAGAAGAAAAAGTATTGGAAAAAAGTAAATGAAGAAAAAGTATAGGAAGCAAAGAAAAAATGGATGGAGAGAAGAAAAGGAAGAGAAAAAGAGCAACTCAATAAAAAGAAAAGAATGAACATCTCGTGTTGAATAGAAAAGAGAAGATTGAAATACTGAAAATTATGATGAGAATAGGAAAAATAAATAAGAAAGTGATACTAAAACACAGAACATGTGAATATCTAAAAGTTCAAAAATAAGTACAGCCCGTACACAATTTTATTTTTACTTAGAGTTTCCCTGTTAAACCATGATATTATGAATAGAATTTTAAATCAAACATATCAGATCTTCCATTCATTGAAATATTTCATCTAATTCTTACTGTAGTGTTTTAAAGCTCACTGTATTTGAACGTAAAAATTTTAGGAAAGCTTTCAGTTTTCCCTAATGCTGGCCCCTAACTTTATCCCTACACTATTTTATAGTCATTTTTTATACCAATATTATTTCTAGTTATAAGGACAACCTTGTGATTAAACATTGAATTGTACAAAATTTGTATAAGTTTTGGTGCTCAATTCATATTATGCACTGAACTGTAAAAGAGAGGGATAGTAAATGGTCAGGAATTAATGCAATTGTTTCTGATTGCATAGTTCTATGATTGATATATATCATTTTATTATAAACATTATCAATCTAAGTATATTTCTTCAAACTTATACCTTAAGTGATACCTTTATATTGTTACATAGTTGGCCAGGTCCAGTTTATTTTTCTATGTAAATTTATAAGCTTTCTAAACACTTATTTATAGTTACTGAATAAGAATAATTACAAGACTTTAGTTGTTGCCTGAGATTAAGTTAAATATTTGTTACTACCCCTTCCAATACAAAACAGACAAACTTGTTCCAATTATGTCCTATTGTTATTATATTTAATGGTTAATGAGAACGAGGAGAAATGAAATGGTTTCAAATACAGTATGTATATATATGTATAGATTATCTGATCTCTTGGTCTGATGATTGCATAAGCAAGAAACTGACAGTCACCAATGCAATGTTGACTCTGTCTCTATTATTCAAACTTAGATATACATATACTATCACCAATATTGAGCACCCTTTATATATATATATATATATATATATATATATATATATATATAGAGAGAGAGAGAGAGTTGCGATACAACAAAACAGTCTGTCTGTGGATGACTATATATATATATATATATATATATAGCTTTAAATATGATGGCAGCCAATTGAAATTCGATTATCCAAAATATGATATTGAACTGTATCTGGTGGTTAGGCTCAAGTTCTAAAGACATTGAAGCATAGTATTAAGTTTTTACCAAAAATAATTGTGAACTTTATTGATACATTACTCCTTAAAATATTCATATTGCAATTAAATATTAAGTGTTTGAAACTATATAATTGAGAAAGATGTGTGTATTATATAAGAATATTTGTAAATATAACTGTGTATAAGATAGAAATGATTGCTCATCATCATCATATAAAGGCTTGTAAATGGTGAATATTAAATAGAAATAAAGTAAAAGTAAAGTTGGCAACCCGGAGGCTCCACTTTCAATAGCAACTACACCAAGGTGAAGGAAAGGGCACTACTCCTTTCCCTGGATTGCTCCTCTTTACCCTTGATCCCTACCTTATAATCCTGAGTGTTAGGCAAGGAGGTATCAAGTACCATTTTAAAGTCTTTGGTATGACTCAACCTGGGATTGAAACAGTTTCCCAGGCCATGGGCAAACACTCTACCCACTAGGCCCAATAGTAATTGTTACTTCAAAATATATTACTATTATTATTATAATCATTATTAAATAATAATAATAATTCATTGAAACTAAGTAATTACAAGTAAAAAAAATGACTTTGACCATAAATGACTGAACAATAACTGACCTGTAGAGATGGATAAATTAAGTTTAAATAAAGAATAAAACAAAGAATAGGATATAAAAATTAAAAATAAAACCAACAATAAAATGCTCTGTTTAAAAATTAACCTTGTGTCAAATCCTACTCTAAGAGGTTATATTCACACACACACACACACATATATATAAATGCATAGAAACATTTTTTCTACACATACATACTGGTATCACAGATTTTCTGCCTTCTTTGGTTCCAGAAGAATACCAGATTATCTATTTTGCTGAATCAACAGAGATCACATG
>OY757905.1:144081337-144178837 GCA_963585895.1 Sepioteuthis lessoniana | reverse complement strand
CAATCTAATAGTTCTATTTCTTATAGTTCAATTTAGAATAAGTCATTTTTTTGCTCACAGTTTTAATGTCAAACAGTTTTATTTGACCCATAGACAGGATCCTATCAGGCGCCACTACTCTGGGCCAAAGTAGACTTGGTAGCAATGGCAATAAAGGGGTACTCAGCATTCCCCAAAGCTCCAGCATTACTGGAGTCTCACCATCAGATGGTTTAAAGTCATATCCAGGACACTTGTTGGTGGGTGGATCTTACCCATATGCAGAGATGTAGTCAGTATATTCTACAGCCCCAGCCGACTGGGCTCCTTTTTGTTGGAGGTCTTACCGCTCTGCAAGGGATACAGTTGACATATTCTAAGCCCCACTGACTAAACTTACAAAATTCAAAGTATGAATATTCACTTTGAAATAATCTTAGTTATTTATAAATTTTATTATAAATATCATTTCAATTTGCTTAAATGTATTATTAGTTAGATCATATGAAGACTAAGAAGAAAACTGTTTTCTAAAATCTTCCTAAATTTAATTACAAAATTTGTAACTGAGTAGAAACCATTTAAGAAATGCTCACATTATTTTCCTTTATTTCTTTCTTTATTCTGAAAATATCGTTGATATAAGTTTACAAATACTAATTACCACAATACAGTAAATAAAATTAGACAAAATCATAGTATATTCATTTTAAGGTAAAATTAGAATATTAAAGTTATTTATTAGTTTTATCAAAGAATGATATGTCATTGATATAATTTTGAATTTCTTAAATGTAATATTTAGATAATATGAATATTAACTAGCCAATTATTTTTTATGTTCTGTCTAGGCTGAATTGCATTATCAGTAATTGAGTGGAAGATTTTAAGTTTTTGCTCCTTATTCTCTATTAATAATTCATATTAAATTGTTACTAAAACACAAGAAAAATTTACAAAATCAGCAGCAACAAAAAAAAAACATCTTTAATTGAGTAGCTGAAATAATGCACAAAAATTTTATATACCGTAATTGTTTGTATATAACACGCACCCTTAACTTTCAACTCTGGAAAAAAGTTCTAATGTATAATACCCACTGACTTTTTAGAATTTGTCACAGCAAAATTCAAAGTAAATTTAACCTTTCTTTAACTTTTTTATCAGTTTGTACCGACAACAGATAAGAACTCATATTGTTTACATATTTTAAAACACAAAATTTACACAGTATTTAGGACAAATGCATGCGTGCACACTTACTTGGATCCCTCAGTCCCCTCACAATCAAAGTGGTAAGGTTTAAAACCATCAAACCAACTTACCTTAGTCACTCGCACGAAAATCCTCGGGGGTGAGGATGCCGACTGTATGTCTCAGGGAGACGGTGCTGAGCTTAGTGGTGACTCTGCCATCTCTGGACACATCTCTGACATCTAGAGGGTACTTTGACTTTAAAGCCCTGTAAAAAGATGGATAAACATGAACAGGAACTGCCCTGAACAATGAGACTCCACACACCTTTCATGCAGCTCCCAGCCGAGTGAACAAAGGTGATCACCATGGGTGCACTCCTAAATAAATACAAATTGGAAATGTTCTTTTGTTGAATGTGTTTAAAGTCCAGGAGTAACTTGAGTGCTCAGTGTAGTTGAAAATCTGCTAGACAGTCTTCAGCTTCCACAGAGCACAAAGTCACTCCTAAAAGTTCTTGGCTGTCGTTTGAAGAGGATGATGTCGGGCTTTGGAGGGCTGAGAACGTTCTTGAGAATTACTGTTAGTGGAGAGTGTTCATAGATCTTGATCTGGAGAACAGTCTGGGAGGTGACAGAGAGAGAGGGGAGGGTTGAAAAGGAGGGAATTTCATGCTGAGGAGATTATAGAGGGGTTTGTTGGGGTTATTTTTGTAGGGATTTTTTAGATGGGGGTGATTGAGGTACCAGTCATGGAGATTGTGCTAGGGGCTGCTATGGAGTGGTTTCTGATGATGGCTTATGAAAAGAAAAATACTGGAGAACAGCCTGAGGAGATGGAGATCTCCACAAATCTAAAGAGGCAAAGAGGTACTGGGGAAATCAAAGTCAAAAAACTTTGAATTGTGTACAAAGTTTTTTGGCTTTGATTTCCCCAGTACCTCTTTGCCTCTTTAGATTTGTGGAGATCTCCATCTCCTCAGGCTGTTCTCCAGTATTTTTCTTTTTAGTCTTTTTTTGGATTTTTTGGCAGGTGTTGAAGGTTGTGATGGAATCTGAAGTGCCAATGTTGCTGGTTCAATTAGTTTTGGTGTTGGTACTGCTGTTGTTGTTTCTGATGTTGTTGGTTTTACTGTTTCTTCCGCTGCTGGTTCTATTGTCAGGATCTTTTTCCCTTTTCTGGTCACCTGGGTCCACCCTTCCTCCAGTTTTTTTGGGTAGTTCCCAGGTTCCAGGAGCAGGATTGGTGGTTGGGCAAGAGGCTTTTCTGGATTTCTATAGTTGTTGTTGCTGGTTGTCTTCTATGGGCAGGATTGTAATACGTGACCTAATTGCTTACAGGACCAGCACAGTGCCCTCTTGCCCTCTATGACCACCATCATCTGCTGGTCTTTCTAGGTCAGTATATGAGGAATGGCCTGAAAGCCATCCCTATCGAGGGCAAAGTCACTGTGTGCCATCCCGTCTGCCAAGCGTACTGCTGTCACCTCTTCAGCGCTGCCATATTCACTCATATAGGCAGTAAGAACGTTTCCATTTAGTTGCACCAGGATGCTGCACATGGTGACTCTAATCAGCCTAGTGCCTTTATATTCAGGTTGAAGCTGGAAGTGTTTTGTGGTAACATTACTCCCAGCCAGCTTCATGGACAACTCCTCTGAGGGCAGCAGGACATTCCAAGAAACGAAACTTCACTGGCAGAAGTACTGGCATGGTATGCCTGTCGATTTTAATAGCTCCTTGGTGTCTTTTTGAATTTCTGCCAATCACCTGGTCCTTAAATCTTTAACAATATAGGAACGAGCTTTGGTTCTACTTTGGTTACCAGTGCAGGAATGAGAAATATCTCTGTTCCTTTGAAGTAGGGAGCATACTTCCCGAATCTGTTTTTTTTTTAATTGACCAGGGCACTGGTGTCTTTTGTCTTGGTGGAATGGAACTGGCTGGGAGCAAGGATTCCTTTGATACTTGAGAAGCCAATAGTGATGACCATTCAGATATTGATGTAGAGGATCCCATTACTAGCTCTTTTGGGTTCTTTGGGAAGGCTTCCAGGTCGTTTTTGAAGAGGTCCATCTGTGATGTATTGGTGTCTTTCTCCATAGTTGCTTGAGGCAACTAAGAGGAGAATTTGCTGGAGGTAATAAAGATAAGATGGGGAGCAGAAATGTGGCTGGACTATGATAATCTTGTTTATGCAAAAGTGGAAAGAAAAAATTGGAGTGTCTCCAGGCCAGTGTCAAATAATGTCTGTTTAAATAGTATCCATTCTCCTGCTGCTATTGCTGTTAGCAATAGTCCATTAAGATTGGAAAGGGGAATAACTCTATTTGTTAACATCAAAGATACTAAAAGTAAGTAAAGTTGGCAAACTTAGTTGAGGGTGACTCAAAAGCTTCCTTTTCAAATGCTACCACACCAAGGTGGAAGGGAGGGTGCTACTCCATTCCCTGGATTGCTCCACTTTACCTTTGATCTTTGATCCGTACCTCATAATGCTGAATGTTAAGCAAGGTGGAATCAAGTACCATTTTTTGAGTCTTTGATATGACTCAACCTAGGACTGAACCCCAGTCTCTGGGACCATTAGCGAACACTCTACCTATTAGTCCAATGGCTCGGTTTACTACGGTTTTATTATTTCTAGTGGATCATCATACACTCAAAATAGATATTACTAGATATTATTCATTGGCAAATTATTCAGGAATGGTTTATTCTTTCTTACAGCTTTGCAAACTTTTTTTTATTCAGTGCATGTTTTTTACTGAAATCTAAGAGACAGCAAATCTCCTCAGATCTCCAGAACTCTTCTAAGTATTATAAGTAAAGTAAAGTTGGCGACCATAGTCGAGGGTAACCCTAAGGCTCCCTGTTCGATAGCTACTACACCAATGTGTAGGGGAGGGCGCTACTCCTTCCCTGGATTGCTCTACTTTACCCTTGATCCATACCTTATAATGCTGAGTGTTAAGCAAGGAGGCATCAAGTACCATTTTTTGAGTCTTTGGTATGACTCGACCTGGGATTGAACCCAGGTCTCCCGGGCCATTGGCGAACACTCTAACCCCTAAGTATTATAGCTGATATTAACAATGATTATCACAACCCCTAGTCTCTTTTCTAGGCTTTTGGGGGGGGCCTTTCCAAGAGCATCAACTATAATTATTACATTTGTTTGGATACGCAATGTCCAAAAGGAAATTACAGTTTTACAAAATATCCCAAAAAGTTGTTAAAAAGATTTAGAAAATGTGACATGGAAATAAAATTAGCAGAAAAATGAATAAATGGGTTGGATAAATCACAAGGGAAATTGAACCTGACAAAGAGATAGAATCAAAGACACAGGTTGGAACATGATGATTCCTTTACCTAAATGGCAATAGAACAAGTGCCAAATTCTCAAAGAGATTCTATGGATTCCAAATGATGATGGAGTCTGGGAATTGATGTCAAACTACAAACAACTGTCATTTTTTAAATTTCTATGTTAATTAAAAAACAACAAATGAAATGCAAAATCAACTTTAAAAGACATTCAACCAAGAATTTTTCCTTTTTTAATTCTAATTAGTGGAAGTCCCTGATTTTACTGACAATTTGCTAAATGTTTGTTTATTTTTTATTCAGGTTCTGATTCAAAAAATCTAATGTGCAAAATACTTTAATGAGTCAAAATAATCATTAAAGCAGCAACAAACTTTTTACACATATTTCAAGTTGTTTATTAAACAAAAACATCACAAGTAAAATTATTGAACAATTAAATTCCTTCTTATGATTACATTAACACAGTGAATACTAAATGTAAATATAAAAATTAGTTGAGGAGATTTTACTGTAGAAGTACATTATAATGATTTTTGTAATAGAAAAATATTCTAGATAGAATTTATTAGATACTTTGGAATTCATTCACTCTGATGTTTAGATATAGTGAAATTCACAGAAATATTTTTACTGGAGAAATTCGTTGTAAACTATTTTACCATATAGCAAAAGGGGGAAAGTTGATTTTATCCATCCAAAAAAAAATTTACTACTGAAAATACTTTAAAGATTATTTTATGAAATAAGATGACTGAAAAAAAACTTCATTGAACATAGTAGATCAAAACTGACATTCACTTGAATGATGACATATATAGTCCAATGACAAATACTAAAAGTATGTATCTAACTTCATTGGGAATGATTTTACTACAGAAAATGCATTGGGATTATTTTTGCTTCAATAAAATTAACTCAATTCTTAACTTTTCTTATTGCTGCTCACTTCATTCCTTTTCTTCTTTGAATTAACTATGTTCTGCATTAACAAAACCAATTATTTCTGGTGGTTTATATGAAAAAATTATTAATTACCAAATTCTGCTATTTTTGCTGGAAATACGTTTTACTGAGTTTTGGTAATCATTCTGTACATTATTTAGTGAAAATATACATATTGTTAAGTTCAAGAATTTATTCAAGTATTACTCACAGAACAAGACTATTAGGTGTACAATGTAAATGTACTGTTAATGATTTTATAATAGAAATGCATTGCAATTTAACTATAGAAAAGATTGATATGGTTTTACTATAGTCATTCACTGAAAATAAGAAAGCTAGTGTTAGAGGTAAAATATTAATGTAAGTATTAATCACAATAAGTATATATATATATATATAAACAGTTTAAATCTCACCTTAGGTTTGTTTTATGGCTAACAGTATCATATATTTTCTATAATGGAGACAATATAGTGGTCTGATACTAAGTCTAACATAAAGTTGGGCAGGTTTTGATTCCAGCTTCAAGCGTCCTATGTGTCTAGCCACACTGAAGAGTTGTGATACAACAAAACAGTCTGTCTGAGGATGACAATATATATATATATATATATATATATATGAGAGCATCAAACAGAACACTATGTTCCATAAATGAGATACTAATAGGTACTATTTCAGAACAGAGTTGACCTGAGAGTAATCGTAACAAAGGAGTGAATTCAAATTTCCCAAAGCTCCAAAACTGAAGTTACTTCTCCTGATGCCATTTTGTGTCATACCCAGGACACTTATTTATGTGTGTGGGGAAGGCGAGTTCTCTTCCTCTACCGGTGATGCAATCAGAGCATTCTAGGTCCTACTAAATAGGCATATTATATTTTGTGATGTAAATATACAAAGACAAACTTTCAAGCCATCAATACCAATAAAATGACAAATACAAATAAGTAATTTTTTTATTTTAAAAAGTGCTTAATGCTATTATGTATATGATTAAAACTAAGCATATGTAACAAAAACTTTTGTACGACCACAGAGAAATAGTCCCTAGAATATATGTTAGTTTATAATTTGTTTCTTCCATTGAGAACTTATTTTTGCCAAAATTGGTAACATTTTTGGGCAATTATGTCTTTGCCTTTGCCCTAAATACTGTGTAAATTTTGTGTTTTTAAACTTTATATAAACTACATAAATTCTTTTTTTTGAGTGATACAAACCAGATAAAAAACTGAATATATGGTAATTTTAGTGAAAATTCAACTACTACAAATTCCAAACAAGAGAGAGGTTTTTTTCCAGATATTCATAGCCCCAAGTTGAGAGTGCATGCCATACATAACTAATTGTGGTACATATAAAACACCTTATTCCATTTTCTTATAATACCCATATAAACAATTTTATCAGTTTTCTTTCATAAAGTCCTTTTTTTATTTTTGAGACAAAAATTTTCTTTTTTTTCTCATTAATTTTTTTCTTTAACAATACAAAAATGAAATATAGAGTACATGTCTCAGACAATTACTACAAAGTACCAATCACCAGTTCTGTCACCAATTTGTTCCTTTTCCCCATAAATTATACAGAATGTCATGTTTTCTGACAGCCACCCTGCCTTGAAAACCATCCATACCAAAAACATCATTACAGCCTCTTTTCTAATCCTTTGCCCCCATCATCATATCCTTGCCCAAAATGTACATGGCTGGTTAATCAGCCTTCAAAATTCATCCACTTGGGTAGATTAAGATCCTTGAAGTTAAATGTTCCAAATGCTTCACTGAATTGAAACAAGGAAGTAATGATAATTAAAAAAACAATACCTAATTTCAGCTAAGTTATCTATAGTCATCTTCAGTTTTTGTTTTCTATTTTATGAAGGATGAAATGATGTCTGTGAATTATATTGTTGCGTAGAGATTTTCTTCAAAATGGCAACAACATTGGAATAACGACAGACATAATAAACTCTTCTTGATAAAACCTACGAAAGGAGAATGGAAACGAGATTTTAAAAAATCCAGAAAGGAAGCAGTCACTATATTCTGTTGGTTACACAAGTCTTACACACTCCTTCAGACTCAAATAAGAGGAACAACCAGAGGGAGTAACATATTGACAATCTTAAACATTTTCTAATAAAATGCAGAGATTTAGCTGTCAACATTTTTACAATGCAAACAAGATGAAAGACTTATTTGAAAATGTTGATATGGATGGCATTTTGTTCTTGTTGAGAGAAAGAAAATCAGACCAAATATGTGATGCCTTCAATAAGTTTTCAGACTTTTTTTGTACAAGCATTTAAAATTGTCGTAGACTCTTGAAAATTCACTATGTTATTGCTATACATCTTATGAGATGACTGACCAATTTTTATGATTTCAGCTTCAAATGAACAGCTGCAGCAGCAATTGGAATACACCCTACTAAAGCCTGATTATCACAGCTGGTGAATTTCAAAAATGCAATCTGGACTTTAGAAGAACAATATGCAATAAAATTCAATTTTAAACTTGTGTGTACTCTCAATAAAAGGGGCCATACGAAAAGAGTCTGAAATCTTATTTAATGATTCTCGTATCATCAGCACTATACAAAGTAACTATGAGAAAATTATCCCTGAGGATTTTGAGACATTGTTAAAACAAAATATTTTTGAAAAATAAACTGTTAAACAACTACACAAAATATAAATATTAATGTACATGATTCCCTAACCTTTAGCCATAAGATAACCCAAGATAGATTGACATGTCATTAAAATGAACCAAAGTAAAAAATTTAGAAACTAATTTATTGAAAACTTTAACATTTTTGTGCCAAGAAATTCAGTAAAACAATATTTACAATAAGCTTCAGGAAAAGAACTATCAGCATTTTCTTTGTTTTTATAGCAAACCACCTTAGAAGCCCAATTAGACAGATACTTGAAAGGTTTTTTTGATAAATTTTTCACTCCATTTTCTTTCTATTTCTGATTCATACTATTAGAAAGCTTTTTCAACAATTTCTACTTGTTCTATTCTTGCTGAATTGCTACAAATAATGAATTTTTATTTCTGAATGTTCTTAAACTCAACCTGGACTTGATTGTTCCACACAAATTCTCTATAGAATTAATGTCTGGAGACAGTCCAGCTCAAAACGGAGAATGGTAATCTTAGAAAAAATTTTAATTGATTTAGTAGAATAAACAGCAGCATTATATTGCCAGATTGGAACGAGAAAGATGTTAGATGATGGGAATGAGACACTTTTTTAGAATTTCTTTCTTGTAATAACTGGCAGTGACACTTTCAATGGAATATTCAAATTCCTTTCAGCTTTTTATCGATAGTCCTCAAGCTATAACGTTCATCATAAAAATCACTGGAAAATTCAGCCTATCAAAAGAGGAATTTCAAAAGTGCTTTGACCAATAGAAAACTCACTGGAATGTGTGACGAATGCCAAGGGAACCATTTTGAAGAAAATTAACATTTCATTCATTGTTCATTTGTCTTGGTAAATACAGCTTCAGTCTCTTATGGATCACAACTCATATAAGTACACTGTCATCTGCAAGGAAGGTTTTTAAAGAAAAATATACCCAACAGATAATGGTACTTAATATATCAAGCAGTTTAGTCTGGTTGATTTGTTCGGTGGTATATATATATATATATATATATATATATATCAACAGTTTAAGGATTATTTAATGCTGAATTGCCCAGTCGACTGGGGCTGTAAAATACACTGACTGCTTCTCTGCAGACGGGTAAGACCTCCCCTCCACCCAACGAGTGTACTGGATATGAAACTAAACAATTTGATGCTGACGTTCCAGTGATGCTGGAGCTTTGTGGAACGTGGAGCACCCCTTCATTGCCATTGTTCCCCAGTTTACTCTGGCCCAGAGTGGTAGCACCTGATAGGGCCCTATCTATGGGCTAAATAGAACTAAACTGAATTGTGTGAATTAGAACTATTTGACTAAACTGAATAACTTGAAATAGAAATGTTTTTGGCAATTAAACTGTGTACTTATGCTAAACTGAATTGTTTGAAATGAAACTGTTTTTGATATTGAAACTCTATATAGCGTAACTGAATTGTTTAATATAGAACAGTTTTGACATTTAACTGTGTATAAACAAAATCTATACTTACACTTACCTGATTTAGAATTGACTAAACTGAATAGCTTGAAATAGAAATGTTTTTGACAATTAAACTGTGTACTCATGCAAAACTGAATTGTTTGAAATAGAATTGACTATTTGCATAAAAATGGATTTTGCATCAAATAACCTACAAAGGTTGATATGCCATAAAACAAAACAACCAACTAACCAACCAACAATTTAATGCTGAAATTTGATTCATTTATAAATGTTTGATTGTATTTTCTGTGTTCTATTGCTATTTTTTAATTATATTTTTTCATTTGTCTAATCATTTATTTGCATAATAATATGATATCTAGTCTTCATATCCAATACAAATAATTTGCACACAGTTGTATGGGTTCAAATATTCCTATCTAATACTAATAACTATAAGATTTCAAGTAATTATTTCTATGAAATAATAGTCATTTGTTTATATGGTTTTAAGTAACTAATAGTAATAATAAACCTTAGTAAACAATTAAAGATTCAAGTAAATATTCTTAATACAAACATTTTGCAGTTATATGGTATCAAGTATTCCTATCTAATAATAATAATCTTGTAATAGATCTATTTGAACCATAGATGGGACCCTAAAAGGCCTTACCACTCTTGGTCAAGGTGAACCTAGAAGTAATGGCTACAAACCCTATCAGAACAAGAACAGATTTAAGAAAATATTTACTTTATTTTTCTTTGTTTAGATTTGGTTTATTTGTTTAATGGCATATCAGCTCCTGATGGGTAATTTAATAGCGAAATTAGATTTATTTGTCAATGTTTGGATATAATCATAACCATTTATATTTTCAATGTTAAACTGCAATCATCCTTTTCAAATAACTCTTTTTATTTGTCTCAAATAATAATTTGTTTGCACACAGTTATATGGTATCAAGTATTCCTATTTAATACAATTAATTTGCAGTTATATGAGTTTATGTTTTTCTATTCAATCGTAATAATTTTCAAATGGATCAGTTTAACCCATGGATGGGGTCATATCAGGCACTACCACTCCAGGTCAGTGTAGACTTGGGAATAATGGCAATAAAGGAGTAATCCACAATCCGTAGAGATTCCAAATTGTAGCCTCACCACTAGATACAGTTTAATGTCATTCTCAGAATAATCAATCAATTTATTAATTCAAGATAACACAAGTAATTCAAATATGATTTTATCTAATAATCTCAGAAATACAAAGAATCAGTTCCAGTGAATTAGGAAGATTTTTGCAAATTAATGATTTCTCAGAATTATAGAAAATAGTACACTGTAAATATACATGTGTACATTTTGAAGTACTGAGAGGTTATTAATATTTAACAGGACAGAGACAAGTTATCAGACAAACCAAGAAAGAAACAAGCAAGAGCCATGACATAAGCATTTGATGTGCATAAAAATCTTAAAATTTAATACACTTAGCATGTCATTTCTTAAGTTTTTTTTCAACCTGGACAAAAGAAAATTCAATAAAAATAGAAAGGAAATACAAGGTAATTTTCTTCTTAGTTGGACTTAGAACTTTTTAGAATCTCCTTATAGAGAAATACTATTACAATTTGAATTATTTCCATTTATTCTTTCTATTTTATAAATCTGACTCAGATGCTTATCAAACCCTATTCTCATCAATTACTCTATTATTCTATTATCCTGTTCTTCTATTTGCAAGAGTATTTTAATCTCTCCCTCAATTTAAGTTTTGATTTATCTATTACTGTTCATATGAGTCTATACATACATTTCTTAACCCTCTATCCACTAACCTCTTCATCAAGCAATGTTTCAATAGATACACAAAGTAAATATACAGAGTTATCTACCTTTAATTCATTTCACAATGCTTAAAAAGTGCATTAGCAACTGAGAAATCTCCATTAAGTTCAGAATTTCATCATTATGTTATTGTTTCTGGAACTGAACCAAGTTCTCACTGTGTTTACCACCACCTCAAATCTTTGCTTTTTATTGGGATCATATCCCCAGACATTTCAAAGATGTTTTTTTTTCCTGCTAAGATCATTGAGATTTCTTTTAATTTTTTTGTTTATTTTTACAAGACATCCATTCTCCAATACTAAGATGATGGCCTGCTTGTTTTTTCTTATTTTTCTATTGTGAAAGAGGCTAATGTGTATAAGTACACTTTATTTTTCTTTTTTATGCAGTGGTCTTTTTTAAAACAAGCAGTGATTCAAGATCAGTTTTTATCAAAGTATCTTTTGTGGTCTTCGATATTTTTTCTCTTTCTTTTACAATAGAATTTTTCTCCTGTTCTTGTACAATCATTTTTTTTTTCTTTCCTCTCATCATTTCTATGGTCATTTCTTCATAATCTTTGCATTTTTTATATATTTCTTCCTGCTTATTGTTTTATTCGCTACTTAATTTCATGTATTTTCCAAAATCTTCATCCTCTTCTTGTTATTTCTTAATTCATTTTCCTTCACTCATTGTTGTTCTTTTATCTTTTCATTCTCTTCAATTTTTTTCAATTTTTTTGTTTGTTAATTTTCCTTCTTTTTATCCTTTTCTTTCTATTTTTACTTTCTGATTTCTTTTCTCTTTCTTTATACTTTTCGTATTTTCCTTCTTTTTTTTCCACTTTTTTTAAAAAATATTTTCTATCAACTTATTCCTTCCTTCCTTCTTTTAATCCTTGGTACTTTTTTTCACCTCATTTTTTCTAAAAAATTTTCTTCATTTTTTCTTTCACACCAATATTTCTTCTCTTTTTTCAAAAATTCTTTGATTTCTAAACTTTCTCTCTGTGCATATTTTCCTAATTTTTCAGCCTTTTTTTCAATTTATTTCTTAATTTATTTTCTTTTAGTCATTGTTGTTCTTTATCTTTGTATTCTTCTTTTTTCTTTCTTTTTACTTTCATTTTTTATTGTTTATATCTTCTTTTTTTATATTTTCTATCTACTTATTCCTTCCTTCATTCTTTTTATACTTAAGTTTAATCCCCCTTTTTTTTGTCATGTTGTTTAATTTCTAAACCTTTTTTCCTTCAGGCCTTAGAATTCTTTCTACATTTTAGACATATCATTTCTTCTGATTTTTTCACTTCCTCTTTCTTGCTAAGTTATTTCTTTTAGTTTCCCTTTTTAAAATCTGTTTTCATTAATTCTATTCTTTCTTTCTTTTCTTATTTTCTAATAAACTTTTCATTCCAAATCTTAACACTTCTTTGACACTTCTTCTTTATTTTAACTGCCATTATTTTTTTATAATTTTACTAATGTAAAGGTTAGAAAAATATCTTCACAATTTTTTTTCTATTCACTTGAAAGTATTCTTGTAAAAGGTTGTCTACATTTATGAAAGATATCCACTAAAAAATTTGAACAAAATCATGTATCTTTTGTAAGCCTTTAATTTCATCTATTGTTGCTATATTCATAAAAACTAAAAAAATGTTTTCAATTTACATGTTTTTCTTAATGAGAAAAAATACTTGAGCAATTCTGTGACCCATATAAATACTGATATGCCTCAAAATTGTATTCCCTCAAGCATATGGGAAAAGAGTTCAAAATGACATTATCTGGCTTATTCAGTTCAGTCAGCAGGAGATGTAGAATGCACAGACTACATCTCTGCAGAGGGGTAAGATCACCCCCACCCCCAAATGGGTGTCCTGGATATGACATTAAACAATCTGATGGTGAGGCTTGAGTAATGCTGGAGCTTTGGGGAATGTGGAGTACCCTTTCACTGCCAACACTCCCTGGTCCACTCTCACCCAGAGTGGGAGCATATGATAGGGTCCTATCTATGGGTAAAATGGAACTATTTAACATTTAAACTGAGAGCAAGCAAATGTTTAATGCTAAACTTAATTGTTTAAAATAGAACTATTTGATCATTTCACTGTATATAAACAAATGATTGATGTTTAATTGAATTGTTAGTGATACATAGCAATATTTGGAAATGTTTAACTTTGACTTATGCTAAGTTGAATTGTTAGAAATAGAACTGTTTGATCATTCAACTCTGCCTATCTAAAAAATCTGTTTACAAATCATATATTTAATATATATGTAAAAACAGGATTTGGCATTAAATAACCAATAATGGTTGATATACCAACAAACAAGATCAAACCTGGCTTATTCAATAAGATTTGATTTGTTTAATGGCATATCAGTTCCTTATGGGTTATTTAATACTAAACTTTGATTCATTTGTAAATTTTTCACAGTAATCATAACTATATTTTCCAATTTTCCAGAGCATTTATTTTGAAATTTCACTTTTTTATTATAATCATTTTCATTAAATTAAAAAAAAATCCCTCTATTATCATTTGCTTACATAATCTAATATGATATCAAGAATTCCTATCTGATAGAAATAATTTGCACAGTTATATGGTTTTAAGTATTCCTATCAAATACAAATAATTCATACACAATTATAAAGTTCCAAGTAAGTATTCCAATTTAATAATTATCATTTGTTTACACAGTTATATGATTCCTCAACTTTTCATTGCAATAAAAATATAGAATGACCTCTAGGCCATAAAACTCACTTTCTGATTGGTGGATGTAGCAGTGAACAATCACATGACAAAGAATCAAGCTTTTTTAGCCAATCAGAAGGTACCCAGGACTAAAGTTACTGATGCTTTCTTTATTCTATTAAAGTATATAACCGATACACAATGACTACTTCTCACTGTTGCATAACTTTGACATACAGTACTTCCTAAGCTATCCTCAATGGTCCAGCATGGATATCACTCAAAACATATCATTTTGGGACCAAACTGCTTTACCTCACATATGAACCAATAGAAAGCTTATAATAAGCTATTCCTGAACTTACAGAGAACTCAACACCATAGAATGAACAGTCAATAACTTAGTTTCTGTAAGTTCCCTAAATTGATATAAGGAAAGGGAATCCTCTAGTAGATTTGTATATATGAATTTCACCTTATTTGTTGATTCTATGTTTTTTTTCTTAACAATTTTTTAAAACTTCGGCTATTAAGTAGATAGTGCATATCCTGGTCAGTGAGTTACTCCTCTTCTACCTTCTCCGCTTTACCATACTAACGTATCATACACTGATCTGGTTTCTAAACGACAGTGCTAGCATTTTAAGGTTCTTAAATTTTTGTATAAAATACAATTAATAACATCAATATAAAAAGCAACAAAGTCCATCCTATAAGACAGCATGACTGTTGTTGTAGAAACAGTCAGTCATTCAATGTGACCACAAAAAGCTTCAAAGCCCAAATTTCTTCTATTAGTGAATACTTTATGAATGTTTAAAGTACACTTATCAAAAGTATTGAAAAGTATGCATAGCTTTCAATAAAATTTCTTTTTCTTCCTGTTCTTCACAGAAAGATGAAAAAAAGGAGAGATAATTTTGGCACTTTCAAGTTTTCAACTTCAGTATCTTTTCTTTTATTCAATGGACTATAATTGGAAAAAAATTTGAATAAGTAATAAGAGTAGCGAATCCTTGGTCAATATGATATTAGATCACTTGTTTGCCAAAAATGAAGTTAAAAACATAGGGAAATTGAGTAACAAGCTGTTTCAATTATCCTGCTTAGCTCCAACTCAAAAGAACCATAATTTGCCAATGACCAACTACTTTGTGATGTTTTTCAACAACCGGTTTAGATGGGCAACAACACAGGGACAAATTGTCATCACCGTCACCATGAACAGCAGTCTCAGCAATCAAGTGGGGGGTGGTGAAAGAAAAACAGTTTCTCGAAAGAAAGGTTGAAAATTTTAGTAGGCGATATTTATAGAAATATTTTCTTCTCTCAAGTGGTCATTTTATTGTTCAGCAAATTTCATATAATTTGGATTTTTTTCCCTTGATGCTGTCAATTCTAACATTTGAAGAGGCACACACTGTTAAGTTCCAGTATGGCCTAATGAATAAAAATAAAAATAATAATGATAATGATAATAATGATGATGATAATAATAGCAGCAGAGACACTTGTAGAATGAGCCACTCACTGCCCCCTTCTGAAATGCACTCCTCCAAACCCCAACCGATATTGTTCCTGTTCACTTAGTAGAAACACAGTGTCTTGTATTTGTATCCTAGGTCCTCTTTGGAGTGACTCCAAACCCAATAAGGCACTTGTTTGTATAACATTATTGTCTACACTATCTTTGGAAGCCTTAGTCAACTGAAAAGACCTAGTCAACCAGCACAGGGTGAGAGCTGACATAGGTGAGGGTCTGCAGATACTTAATGTGCAGGCCATTGTTAGGCCTTTTGGAAGATTACCATATTTTGGGAGCAGGTGTAATTATCTAGATTAGATGTCTCCAACCCTGGTCGCCTTTTAAACGTCTTTGAAGACATAAAACCAGAATCTTTCTATCTCTTCTCAGCATGGCCATGAATAAAAGCAAAAGCAATCCTTAAACAGTGGGATGAAGTAAAAGATTTGAATGAAGTGGAGGATGTAGGGGAGGGGAAGGAGAAGCAGAGTCAGTTTTTATTCTAAGGGTTGGTGGGGGTGGTCGTGTAAAAGGTAATGGGTGGAGTGCAAGTCCATTACTTCCAGCTGAAAAGTGGGGCACCAGGTCTGATTTTGAGTGCACTGTCGTCTGCAATCTACTCTTTCTGCTTTCTCTTTCCGACACACACAAAATATCTATGTATACATAGAACTATATATATATATATATATATATATATATATATATATATAAACTTATAAAAACACCTGTTCATACAAAATCAATATTATACATAAGTGTACATAGATATAAACTTATATTTGGGTCTATATATGTGAATAAAGTTAAACATGCTTAAACAGATACATACACACCAAAACACCCACCCACCTGTTTTATATATATATATATCTATATCTAAAATGAAAATTTTATTATACCAATATACACAGATAAGGTAGAAGTAATAGGGTAGTCAACAGCAACATAATATTATTGATTTCCTTGTTACTTTTGTCCCCACCCTGTATATAAGAGTTACTGAATTGTCCTGGAAATGAAATCATTGAACCAAGTTCAATTTCCAGGTTAGGTAGCTTGTGTCACTTTGCACTAATGCTCTTGAAATATGGGAATTCTCCTTCCAATAAATCAGGATTACTCCCTGCAGCTGTAACAAATGTAACTAAGTACAACCTGTCTTATATTACTTGGAGAGGAAATGGGCATTGCCTAATAACACCCACTGCCCCAAATGCTGGAAAACATAGTATACTGAGAATCAACTAGTTGCCATAATTTGATCTGATGTGCATAGAATCACTATATATACACAGAAAGAGAGGGACATATATCTGTATGAAAATTTGTGTATATATTTCTATGTGTGTGTGTATCATTATTATATATGCGCGCACACACACAAATTAGTTATTAGACACCAAAATATTCATGGCCATATTTGAGTTCATGAGCTTTTTTCTAATAAAGTGAATAATGTGTTTCAGATTAGTATTATTGAATTTTGTTCAAATTAATGATTTTTTTAAAAGCTACTTTAATTTTTAATTACATAATTTTCATAATTCTTTCGTTATAATAACAGCAGTTACTTGTTCTGACTGGCCAACATGTTATTGCAGTGTAACTAGAAGATACAGTAACATTTTTATTGTATCCAGTGACAGAGAAAAGTTTTACATGCCTATATATATATATATATATATATATATATATATATATGGATATACATTTTGTTTTGTATATGTGTGTGTATAAATTTATATATCTGAAAAACTAGAAATAAATCTGACAGAATGAAAATGTTCAAAGATAAAAAACACTAAGTCTTCAGAGAATGATTTTTATTTATTGAATTGAATTCAATAAATAAAATCACATCCTCTGAAGACCTTGTATTTTATATATATATGTATTGATACATTTTATTTGGTGTTTTGTATATATATTTACATATATATGTAATGTAGTATCTTATCCAGTTAATTTTTCTATTTTCTTGCAGCAAATTTAGAAAATATAATTTTTTTCTGTTTCTTTTAGTTGACCTTCAGACCTGAAGATGAATTTAGTCATTTTTACTTTCATTTATGTATACTTTCATCATATTTCTTTTCTTTACAAACTGTAAATAATTTCTGTCTTCCATTTGTTAGACATGCAGCAGTCTGTTCAAGTCACTACAAATAATCCACATACAAGGCTTAGTGGTTTCTGAAAATTTTCTTCAAAGATTAAAAGAAATATTACAAATTGGAATAATGCAAAGTACATGTTTTTATTTACTTATCTTTTATTTCATTGAGCAAAAAGTATATATTAATGACAATACTTCATTTAAAAAATTGATTGATTCTAATAGCATCCCACCCTGTCTAGGGTTATTTTATGCCTTGAGGTTATGGAATTGCCTTCACTGTACATTTATATTTAATTTTTTGTGTAGTTGATTAAGAATATACACTTAAAAATCAAATTTGTTCATAGCTGTATGGTTTCAAGTATTCCTATCTAATACTAATAATTGTATGCTATTATATGGTTTCAGATGATTTTTATTTAATGATAATCATTTATTTGCATGCAGTTATATGCTTTTATTTAACTAATAATAACAATCCACAGTAAACAATTATAAGTTAGTCGAGGGTGACCCGAAGGCTCCCTTTTCGATAGCTACTACACCAAGGTGTAGGGGAGGGCGCTACTCCATTCCCAGGATTGCTCCACTTTACCCTTGAACCGTACCTTATAATGTTGAGTGTTAAGCAAGGTGGTATCAAGTACCATTTTTAAAGTCTTTGGTATGACTCGACCTGGGATTGAACCCAGGTCTCCCGGGCCATTGGCGAACACTCTAACCGCTGGGCCAATGTCCTGGTTTAAAGAAAAAAAAAAACAAAAAAAAAAAAAACAATTATATCTTCAAGTAACTATTTGAAATACAAATAATTTTCTGCTATATGGTCTCAAGTAGTCTTTTTAAATAAAATAATTTCAAACAGATCTATTTGATCCATAGATGGGAACCTAGCAGGTACCACTACAGATCAGAGTGGAACTGGGAGTATTGGCAATGAAGAGGTACTTCACACTCCCCAAATCTTCAAAACTGGAGCCATGCCATCAAATGCTGTTTACTGTCATACCCAGGACACTTCTTTTTTTAGGGGTGGGGGCAAACATTCCCCAATTGAAAATGTGTATGAATTGTATTATATTATCATTATGTGTTCCTTTGTTAAATAGAAAAACATTTGGAATTCTTCATAATATAATTTAACCATTTAATTTTTGAAAATATGTTTTGTGAAACATAATGGTATCCCAAATTTTTAAATGAGTCTTTCTTGGGATTAAAAAATATGTTTTGTGAAACATAATGGTAACCCAGATTTTTAAATGAGTCTTTCTTGGGATTAAATAAAAATATGTTTTGTGAAATATAATGGTAACCCAAATTTTTAAATGAGTCTTTCTTGGGATTAAATAGAAATATATTTGTCTAGACAGTAAAATTTCTTCAATATTTTCTTTCTTTTCAATTGAATTTTAAGAGATTTGTTTGGAAATAATTTAATTTTTAATTTTTTAATTCTGTTTTTCAGGAATATGAATGAGAAAATCTAAAAATAATAAAAAAATATTGATAAAAATTCTAACAAGTACAAACACTTTTCTTTCTTCCCTTGTGTTCAAGCAGATTTAATTTATATCCTTTCTTTGGAAAAGGTCAACAAATTTTTGTTATTTCAAAGAAAATTTCAATATTTCCCACCCCCGACCTCTGTTTTCTTTTTCCTCCCCCAAAACTTGCTAATGGGGTCTCAAAATAACTAATTTGTCTAAAATTGATTTTTAGGTTTTTACTTTAAAAATTTGAAAAAAATTAAAAAAAACTTTTATACTTTTTGTGCATTGATTTATGGCTTTATTAGTTTTTGCAATCAAAACCTTAAACTCTATAAAAACATTTGTCTATAATATTTATTATCACAAACATTTCATATTAATAAATGATTAATTTTCAGATAAAAATCTGATACTGTGTAGATGTAGTAATCAATTTATTTAATTTAAGTATGAATAGTTCTCTTTCAGAACAAGAAATATCTATAAAATATATAAGTTGATTTGGCCTTAAGCTATCTAGTTTTATTATAAAAAGTTGATTTACTTCACTTCACTGTATGCAAATAAATGATTAATATTGAATAGAATTATTAGTGTTAGATAGCAATAATTGAAACCATTTAACTATGTAGAAACAATAGCAATAATAGTGTGCAAACAAATTAGTTTTAACTCATTTAAAAATGAAATTACAGACAAACTAATCTCTTACATATCATGTATATCTATTTAAATGTTTGTAAACAAATACCTAATATTAAATTGTGACTGTTATATAGCAATACTTGAAACCATTTAACTGTGTATAAAAAAAATCTTAAGAAATGACTGACCAATTTTTATGATTTCACATTCAAATGAACAGCTACAGCAGAAATTGGAATACACCCTACTAAAGCCTGATTATTACAGCTGGTGGATTTCAAAAATGCAATCTAGACGTGAGGAAGAACAATATGCAATAAAATTCTGTTTTAAACTTGGAAAAAATGTCACAGAAACGTATGGAATGCTTCAGACTGCTTTTCAACCATCTTGCATGAATCAAGCATCAGTTTTTGAGAGGCATAAGAGATTCAAGGAAGGCAGGAAGTCTGTGAGGGATGATGACTGGTGTGGGAGGAGGAAGGAAGTCAATACACCACAGTTGATTGGCCAAACGGTTAGGGTTAGGGCTACTATGTTGAGGTTTTAAGGGAGTTCAGGAAGATATTCCGTCAGAAGAGGCTAGCACTCTTCAAATCGGGTCAGTGGCATTTCCACCAGGACAATACACCAGTCCACAACTCCATCCTTGTCACAGACTATTTGACCAAGATGAGCATCAAGACAGTTCCTCACCGTTCCTATAGTCCAGACATTGCTTCCTATGACTTTTGCTTATTCCCTAAGCTCACTGGTTGTCGTTATGAGACAACTTAGGAGATGGAAGAGGCTGTGACGAAGGTGATTGACACACTCACACAAGAGGACTTCCATGGGGCCTTCCAGAAGTTGTTGGAATGGTACAACAAGTGCATTGCAGCCGGAGGAAATAACTTTGCAGGGGACTAAAGTTTCATGTGTGTACTATCAATAAAAGTGCCCATACGAAAAAAGTTTGGAAATTATTGTATGCACCTTGTATGTATAAACAGGATTTCACAATAAATAACCTACAATGATTGATATACCATAAAACCAAACTGAACCAAAAACTTTTTCCCATGAGTGTATTCATGTAATCTTCAACCAAGAGGCTCCCATGTGGTGGGTATCCCTTTATATACAGTAGTGTGAGGCTTGATGGGAAGAATGGTCTAGTTTGTGAGGCATTATGGGAAGGGAGATCTAGATTATTCTGGTTTTTTTTACATCATGCCCAACACAACAGTATATAGAGGGAAACCCAATATGTGGGGAAACAGTAATTTTTTTCAAAATATAAAGTGTATTCAAAAAGTATCAAGACTAAAGCTGTATTTACCAAGACAGAAATGAACAATAAATGAAACATTAAGTTCTTCAAAATAGTCTCATTCAACACACTTATTAAAATGAGTTTTCCATTTGTCAAAAACACCTCCCAAATTCTTCTTTTTATACAGTACCAAACTGCACCAGCATATTTCTATTGAAATGTTACCCTTGTGATGTATTTTCAGTTTAAAAACAAATAAAAAGTTTTATAGTTCTGGTAAATATGAAGAGTGTTGTACTTGCACAAATCTGTGCATGTCTTCACATAAATTTAAAATTTTAGAATTAAAAATGTAAACCTTCCATCTTGATAATTTTTTATCACAACTCATATAATCACACTTAAAAGCCATCTTTGGTGGCCATCAAGTTCCACATAAAGTGTTATGACATCATGCAACAAAGTAGCCAGTTTTGTAAACATGGTTTGTTGAAATGGCAGAGAAGCATACCAAAGTCATCAGTTGACAGGTGACACAGTAAATAAAGATGTCTACATTTAAAATTTCAAAACTTAAAAAAGAATGTTTTGAATATAAATATCTTCAAGCAACATTGATTGCTACATCAACTAAGTGGTATGACAATGAAAGGTTACAATGGATATAAATATATAAATATTTATACATACACTTTTGGACCAATTTCTCCATCTATAACTTTCAAATATTTCAGCAATTGTACCCTGTAACCTTCAAGAGGTTAGTGCAGCTAAAATGTTTGAGCTAAAAACAATGATGATAAAAAAAAATTGATCTAAAAAAATTAAATGTATAATGGTAAGTAAATTATAAAAATTCATAGAAAAAATGTGCAAATTCATATTTATATTTAACATAATAGGTGCAAATATCCATAACCTAATTTGATATTGTCTTTTCATCTTATTTTAAGTTTTATTCAGATTTAATTCATATTATGGGTGATACTAGTGTCAGTATCAATCAAAAAATATATGCAAGAGAAAGGACAACTTTTACAGAAATTTAAAAAAAAATGTTCCCAAAAAGATTAGGCTATAGAAAAAGAATGATTCTTAACTTTAGATTATCTGCCTGTCCTTAAAGAATCATGTAGACTGAGGAGAGACATCTTGTTCTGGCTAGTCTCAAAATTTTTTAAAGGTTTATTTTGATTTAAGTCAGAAGAAATAAAGCAAAATTTGAGATTAAAAGTATCTATACTATTTTGTATTCATCTGGTATAAATCGGGATAAATGTGAAATCACTCACCAAGGTTTTATCTAAAGATTTTCTTGATAATGAATTAAGATTTTTTATAAATTCAGGTGAGACTTCTCAGACCAATTCAAGTTGGAGCAAGTATGCTTGGTGTTAGGAGAATGAAAAATAAAATGCAAACTTGAATTTTGTCAATAAATTTTCTCTTACCACTAAAAGTGATCCTAACTTGTAATAGTTGAGATAATATGATATACATATAGTCTTTCAAAGGCTTATAAAAGGTAATAGGTATACAAGTAAGATAAATATGATGTTTGTTACAAGTCAAAGAAATAGTTTTTAATGAGGGGTAGATCATAGTCTTTCCTAAGGTTTATATATTCAACATGATTTCTACATAAAAACATTTAATCCCTTACATGATTCCATATATAAAGCAATTCTAATTTTTTTCTTTTTATCTTAAATTTAATAGCATGTTAACTCATCAACAGTTATTTTATGCCTCAAGAAGAAGGAATCAGGATAATATTTATATTTTTGTGTAGATGTTTAAGAGTTTTTTGCACACAGTTATATATCAAATCTTCCTATCTAATATAAATAATTCACACATGGTTGTATGGTTTCAAGTATTCTTATCTAATGCTAATTATTTATTCATAATCACATGGATTTAAGTAACCACTTTTATTTAATAATAATCATTTGTTTGTCCACAGTTACATGGTTTCAATGGACTGATTATAATAATCTTTGTAAACAATTATAGCTGCAAGTAACTATTCTTGATACAAATAATTTACACTTATATAGTATCAAGAATTCCTAGCTCATACAAATAATTTTCAAACAGCTCTTATCTGATTCATTATCCTGACAGTATCTTAGCGTAACATAAACCACTTTTTGGATGAGATGTGTACACACAAGTTTTATGGTTGAATCCTGATTTTCAGACATTATCCAATTACAGATATTGTAGTGCAAATCTAAAAACTGGAAGTAATTTTTTGAGGTTTTAAATTTATCTTCTTGTCAATTCCTACTTTGGATGGGAATTAAAGTACTATAGAAACAAATTATCTTTCTTGTTCAGGTGCTCCCAGTGTAATGGTTATTACTGTTGGAAATGGACACAACAACCCAATATCTTCATAGTTTATGATTGCTGTTAACCCACAAGAAGGTACTGTCACCCTTTGACAGGTCTTATGTTTCATTCAGCTGCCAAAAGATCAACCATGCACATAATATAACTGAGTTATACTATATCAAGAGGTATTTACTGAACTCTCTACCACAAACGGGATGTGACACAAGGTCAATTTTTTTTAGTCGGGCTGGGAGTCCCTGCGGCATAGTGGCTAATGTGTTGGACTGTGACATTGTTGTGACTGAGTCTGAACTTCAATTGCACTATTATATTCACTTTCAGACAAATACCTTCAGGAAAGGTAAAACCCTCTTATCCAACTAGCTATGAGTTAGACTGTACAACTACTGTAAAAATGCCAACTACTTCATCCAGGATTTGAACTCAGATCACCAATGCTATTTCCTGCAATGATAACCATGCCTCCTTATAACACAATATAAGTAGCACTCTTCGTGAAACTTGTAATAATAAAATCTCACCATACACATATTTTCTAGCTCCCTATCTCTGTCACACACACACACACATTCATATATGCTCTTATAAACATGTATATGCTGATATATATACATACACACACACATATATTCATTACATTGTCTCATGCCCATATATACACACCCTTCCCTTTAAAAACTTTCCTCCCTGTTTAAGTAACACTATAAAACAAAAGAATCAGAGAACTGCAAAGAATCTGAAGATTGTGTGACCAGTACACATGTGAAAGTCCATGTAATGGAAGATAGATAAAATTGTGAACTATATATATATATATATATATATATATATATGTATACATATATATGTACGTATATGCAGTTGACATTGGACCTTGACTAGAAAACTCTTTACTCATCCTGGTATGAACATCAACTGCATTTTTGGCTTTTTTCAGATAGCTTTACGACTTATTATGTTACAAAGATTTAAAAAAAATAATAATAATTCAATCAAATAATATAGTTTTCTCAAATATTTCTTTGTTAGCACTACTGAAAGATATCCATAATAAGTGCTTAGCATATTTGATTCCTCTTCTATTCCTAAAAATCCCATAACCAAGACATCTGGAATATTACTACAACTGTCAGGATTTCAGATTTATATGAAATTGGTCTAATGTACAAAATATACAATGTACAATTATGGCTTCTCAAACAATGGTACTGATTAAATAATATTTGTCTTGGCTACAATTCTTCATAAGTGATTCTGGCAGCCTTCCATATTGAGAAAAGGCCTAATATTTGTATACTTATAAAGGGACTTCAAATGACTTTTGAAGAGAAAAAATACAAGGAACAACAAAATGAACAGATTAAATAAACTAAACCAATGAAAAAAAATATTATTTTAAAATTTCAAGATAATCTTTTTCATAGAAGTAATTGCTCTTTTAGTGACCTAATTTTCATCAATATTGGAGTGTATAATTTTCCATTAAACATTAAATTATTAGAAAAAATTCTACATTTAAACAATAGAAAATATGGAATATTTCTTAATAAAAGTTAATAGGCTGTTATTGCATTCCACCATCTTTAAATGCATGAGTATTATATCTGGTCATAGAAATTTGATATTTGTGTTTTAAGTATAGTTAAACTTAAAGAAGCTAAAAAAAATCTGTTCTAAGTTACAGTTCTTATATTACTGAAGTATTTTAGCAAGATCTAAAGAGCATGGTAGGGAGTGGTTATCTAGTTTGGGCATCATGGAACAGTCATCATCAAGAGAGTGGTTATCTAGTATGGGCATTGAGGAAAAGTCATCATCAAGAGAGTTGTTATCAAGTACAAGCATCAAGGAAAAGTTATCATCAAGAGAGTGGGTTATCTATTATAGGCATCAAGGAAAAGTCATTATCAAGAGAATGCTTACCTAGTATAGGCATGATGGAAAAGTCATCATCAAGAGAGTGGTTATCTAGTTAAGGCATCATGGAAATGTCATCCTCAAGACAGTGGTTATCTATTATAGGCATCACAGTAAAGTCATCATCAAGAGAGTGGTTATGTGCATCATGGAAAAGTCATCATCAAGAGAGTGGTTATCTATTATAGGCATCATGGAAAAGTCATCATCAAGAAAGTGGTTATCTTGTATGTGCATCATGGAAAAGTCATCATCAAGAGAGTGGGTTATCTAGTCTAGACATCACGGAAAAGTCATTATCAAAGAAGTGGTCATCTGGTATAGGCATCATGGAAAAGTCCTTTTCAAGAGAATGCTTATCTAGTATAGGCATCATTGAACAGTCATACTCAAGAGAGGGGTTATCTATTATAGGCTTCACAGTAAAGTCATTATCAAGAGAGGGGTTATCTTTTATGGGCATCATGGAAAAGTCATCATCAAGAGAGTAGTTATCTATAATAGGCATCATGGAAAAGTCATTATCAAGAGAGTGGGTTATCTATAATAGGCATCATGGAAAAGTCATCATCAAGAGAGTGGTTATCTTGTATGGGCATCATGGAAAAGTCATCATCAAGAGAGTGGTTATCTCCTATAGGCATCACAGAAAAGTCATTATCAAGGAAGTGGTTATTAATTAGAGACATCATGGAAAAGTCATTATCTAGAGAGTGGTTATCTATTATAGGAATCACAGAAAAGTCATTATCAAGAGAGTGGTTATCTAGTATAGGCATCAGGGAAAAGTCATTATCAAGAGAATGCTTATCTATTATAGGAATCATGGAACTGTTATCCTTAAGACAGTGGTTATCTTGTATGGATATCATGGAAAAGTAATCATCAAGAGATTTCTTATCCATTATAGGCATCACGGAAAAGTCCTCTTTAAGAGACTGGGTTATCTATTATAGGCATCATGGAAAAGTCCTTATCAAGAGAGTGTTTATCTAGTATAGGCATCATGGAAATGTCCTCCTCAAGACAGTGGTTATCTATTATAGGCATCACGGTAAAGTCATTATCAAGAGAGTGGTTATGTGCATCATGGAAAAGTCATCATCAAGAGAGTGGTTATCTATTATAGGCATCATGGAAAAGTCATCATCAAGAGAGTGGTTATCTATTATAGGCATCATGGAAAAGTCATCATCAAGAAAGTGGGTTATCTAGTATAGGCCTCATGGAAAAGTCATCATCAAGAGAGTGGGTTATCTATTATAGGCCTCATGGAAAAGTCATCATCAAGACAGTGGGTTATCTAGTATAGGCATCATGGAAAAGTCATCATCAAGACAGTGGGTTATCTAGTATAGGCATCATGGAAAAGTCATCATCAAGAGAGTGGGTTATCTATTATAGGCATCATGGAAAAGTCATCATCAAGAGGGTGGTTATCTTGTATGGGCATCATGGAAAAATCATCATCTGTCCCTTCAGGTAAAAATCTAAGGGAAACTGACTCTCTAGTCTTACTAGGCAAATTTGACAACTCTAAATTCTGAAAGAGAGACAAGTTGCAGTACCAAGGCTAGAGAAGCCCATCTGCACTATTTTCCTTGAGTGGCAATGGGCAGGTGAAGTGGATTCATACCTTTCCCAAAAGCATTAGAATAAAGTGAAATGCAAACAATCTCATGCAGGAATTGATCTCAGTTTGTCAAGTCTATTTCCTACAACAACAACTGTTCCGCCACCAGGAACTCTTCATCATAAAACAGCATGAATACTTTATGCTTCTTACTCATTCCCATCACAGATACCTTGAGAACTTTTTTGAACTCTCTCATACAACTTTTTTCCTCCTAAGTTTGAGGCTAATATTTATGCTACTGGGAAAAAATTACTTCCATTAATTCAAACTGATGTCATTTCCTTTTGTTGTATTAGACAATAGAACAACCTTGAAATAATTGTTGCCAGGCACAATCTTGGGTGATTCTAGAGCCAAACGTTAAGTGGTCTATGACTAATACCTCATCTCACATTCCAGTGTGGGGGAGGAGGTCAAAACAAGATGGTGACAGCAAAATCACATCTGTTGTGGATGTTAAATGGGTTGGCCTGTTTGCCCTTTCCTGCATCAAATGCAACGATCACAAGTAATTTGGCCTATTTGTACATGCTGCTGTGTAAGTTACAATAAAAAGTCCCATCACTTCTGATCACAACCACTGACCACAAAGATGACAGAGATGGTAGGCTCCAGTGAAACAAAAAGAGATACCTTTTGTAATACCTTGGTGATGTAGTCCAAAGGAAAGTAGATTGGTTTGGTTTGGTTTTGTGAACTATCAACAATTGTAGGTTATTTAACGCCAAATCCATTTTCATACAAATAAACAGTTATTTTAAACAATTCAGTTTAGCCTAAATACACAGTTTAAATGTCAAAAACAGTTCTATTTCAAACAATCTAGTTTAGCATAAGTACACAGTTAAGTTCTATTTGATCCATCGATAGGACCCTATCAGGTGCTATCACGTTGGGCCAGAGTGGACTTGGGAGCAATGGCAATAAAGAGGTACCTCACATTCCCAAGGCTTCATTTCATTACTGGAGCCTCAACCATCAGATTGTTTAGTGTCAGATCTAGGACACTCATTAGCAATGTTTTCCCCCTCTGCAGAGATGCAGTCAGTCTATTACAATTAAATGTAACTGTAATTTTATTTATTTTGATTTTAGAATATATTATCAGAAGATTCCATTTGACAAAATTATTGACAAAGGTATTCAAAACAATGCTACGAATGGAAATTCAATGTTTAAAATTTTCTCATCTTTTTCATTTCATTTAGAAATTCACATCCCCTTATGAAGGTCTAAAAACTGAAACATTTAATGTTGGCAAATATTTCTACAAATAAAATCATCCTCTGAAGACTTTGTGTTCTTTTATCCTTGTACATTTTTATACAAAGAAATTATACTTTATATATAAGTTAGGCATGTGGAATATTAGCTCACCTGATGATCATAACCATGAAACACTGAGTCATTTAAAGTCCCTTATATTTTACCTGTAATGTATTCTTTTTATAATTCAAAGATATTCAAATAGTGCTCTACATTTTTGAGTCTTGATCACTGTAAAGACTTTATGAATTTAAAACTCTTTTAGCATTAGATTATATATAAGTGCGTGCGTGCGTGTGTGTGTGTGTGTGTATACGTATTTTAGGAGTACCTTTTATTTTTTTGGTTTTTGTTTTAGTCAAATTATTTAAAATTGTTAAAGATTTTGAAATGGATTTTTTTCAAAATTCCATGTTTCTCTGGATGAATATCTTGATGCTGTGCTTCCTGAAACATTCTGTGGCCCAGATCTTTGTTTTTCTTTTTTTGAGATGGGGTACTTTCATCCTTTTTAACTGTCTGATGAGCACAACTAAACAACTTTATAAGTGCTTCAAAGGATTCAGAATGATGATCTACAAGGACATCGGATAATTTCAAGTTTCTATCTATTACCACAATTATTTAACATGGTATTATCTTATTGGTCATAGTCTGTTGATAATAGGTCCTTTATGGTCACCTGAGTTTAAGTTCGTTAACACTAAATAAGCAACTAATTTCAGAAACTAATTACCTGCTGAATCATTTATCTATCTTTATAGACATTTCTGGTTTCTAAGTGCTGGATTATTGGAAAGTTTTCTGGCTAAAATAGCTCTTTTATATACAGACTTCTTCACTTTAAATATTGTTTAGTATCACTTCCTAATTTTTCTTATGGGCAATATATAAGAAGGTGCTGATAAGTTCTCAAACCAACCAGGAAGAAAATGGCTTTATTTTTGATTTTATTCAACTTTTTGGGGGAGGATCAGAGAAACTTGAGAAACAATGTGTGCTGACTCAAGAATGACTATATGTCTATGTTGTGCTTCTCAGTAATTCCCTTCTTAGTAGGTTTAAGAACTTTTCAGCATTAACTTGTCCAAATTTTCTGATTTGGGTTGGATGCAACAACTGAAATGAAAATCTTTTTTTTAATTAATTCATTTAATTAAAATCAGTCCTTTTAAAATGTTTTCTCACTTGACATTTTTTTATGTTTTAGAATTTATATTTCCATTTTATTCATAGCAAAATATCCTTTTAAAATAACTGTGCCAAAATTAAGTGAATCTTTATAACATTTAAAATCAACTGGAATGACTTTTTTTCTAAGTTTTTCAAAAATATTCATCATTACTCTTGTACTCCAACCCAATGATATACCTACATTGCATAAAGATAAGGAGGCTAATATTTCTTTAATAAGTTGTAATATTTATTTTCATCTTATAGTTATAACAGCAAAATAAAACACATCTTTCATCTGGAATCCTGAGAAATTGTCATCAACAAATTGTACTGGTGTCTATTTTTGTGTATTGACAAGTTGAGTTCATATCTAAGACAAGGCTGTCTGTATTTCACTTCACATTAACGCTCTGTTGAAAGGCATGAAACAAGTTCTGGTCTAGGAGAAAGAAAACTAAACAGTTTGAAAAAATTGTTCAGTTCCACTGGCATTTCTCTTGAGGGAAACCTGGGCAACCAACCCCTTTTAGATAAAAGGGCTAGTACTTCCTGAGAGAAAAGCCCCTTGGAACTGAGCTGATAGTTTTCATAGACCACTTGGCATGGAAAATTACCAAAATCTCTAACTCTGCAAAAAAAAATTGATTTTGTGTCATATCCTTTCTGTATTGGAAAGATTGGGTAAATATATACTGGTGGCTATAACAACCAAGATAAGGATACTCATTTGAGTATTAGAGTGTATAATAACAACAGAGACAAAATACCAAGTTAAGTATAACAGTGTATCATAACAAATAAGATGAGGATACTCATTTAAGTATAACAGTGTATCATAACAACCAAGATAAGGATACTCATTAATATATAATAATAATGCATTTCTTTTGACAATTTATTCATTCCTTACATCAAACAAAACTAAGCTTAGAAAACATTATCTTCATTCAAGATTTCCTTGAAATACAAAGTGGCATTCCCTGATATTTGCAGTTATCATCTGTCTGCAAAATAACTTACATACTTAACCTTATATTCCACTTCACTCTGTAGATAATTTTGATATGGTAGCCAGTGAAGATTGATTTTAATGACATGTCAACCCATCTAGGGTTATTTTATGCCTAGAGGTTAGGGAATTGCATTTATTGTATGTTTATATTTACATTCTTTGTGTTGTTTCTTAAGATTGATTAATTGATTTTAATGACATGTCAATCCATCTAGAGTTTTTTTTATATCTTAAGACTAGGGGGATCACATTCATTGGACATTCGTATTTATATTTTCTGTGCAGTTGTTTCCTTAGGTTTTTGAGATACAGTTATATGATATCAAGGAGGTGCTCGTGGTGTAATGGTTATCGTCATAGGAAATGGACACAGTGACATGAGTTCAAATCCTGGACGAGACTGATTGCATTTCACATAGCACTAATATCCTCGGGAAAGGTATAAATCCAATAATTCTCCCTTCAGCTAATGGTAAATAGTAGGGCAGACGAGGTTCTTCAGCCTTGATGAGGCAACTAGTCTATGAGAAGGAAAACTGAATTCAAACCTGTTAAACTCCACTTAAAAATTGACCTTGTGTCATATCCTACCCGAGCAGAGGGGTTGGTAAATATGGTTATATGATATCAAATATTTCTACCAAATGCAAAGAATTTGCACACAGTTGTATGCTTTCAAGTATTCCTATCTAATATTGTATGCATTTCAATTCAATAATAGTCATTTGTTTGCGTACAGTTACTTGAAACCATATAATTAATGATAATCCTTAGTAAAGAATTCTAGCTTCAAATAACTATTCTTTATACAAATAATTAACATTTATATGATAACAAATATTCTTATCTAATACAAATAATTTGAACTCAGATGTATGGTATCAAGTACTCCTATCCAATGCTAATAATTCATAAATAGATCTATTGGATCCATAGATGGGACACTAACAAATGCTACTACTCTGAGTCAGTAATGGTAATGAACAGGTACTCTACACTCCCCAGAGCTGAAGAACTGAAGCCCCACCATGAGATGCAGTTTAGTGCTACACTCAGGACATCTTTTTTTCAGGGGGTACTTCCACAGCAGAAGATACAGTCAGTTTATTCTAAGCCTAGGCAATAATGCAGAAGAAAATTTGATTTCATATCTTACATAGTTAAAGTCTTGCTTAACAGCATATCAACCTCTGTAGGTCACATTTAATGCCAAAAAGGTTAAATTGGTTTTGTCTTCTATGTGGGCTTTAGCGTTTAGGGTATGGTTTTTTAAAATAGTATTTGGTTATATTTGGTCCTATTTTATAGAAAAAGTTTTTTTTTTTTTTAGAAAACTCAAGGTGTCCTCTGGGATGGTGTTTATGAAAAAGTCCTTTAGGTAGCTTGTCTGGTAAAATTTTGAGCAAGTTTATCTGAAACAGTGACAGTTTAACAGAATGTGTTTGACTATGAGGATACTTTGTACATTGGGCATGTTGAGGTGTCTTTTCTTTCATGAAGCTGTGAATGATGTGGCTGTGGCCAACGCAAAGTCTGAAAAGTATTACCTGTGCATGACAACAACAATTATAATTGAATCATTAGAGGTAAAAAGCTAACAAAGGTGTTTTTATAAGACAGACAGACCCTGAAGAAATTTTCATATACCTAGTCCTTGTTTGCTAATAACTAGCACTTTAAACAAGCATAAAAACTTCAGGTTTAAATTTATTTTTAAATTCGAATTTAAAACCACATTCTATTAAAGAATCAAAACAATTCAAAATCTAATCAACTACATTATAGAAATGTTTTAAATATGATAAATACTGTCAATGTAGTTATTTATTCAGCTTGTTTGGTTTGACACAAGGTCAAAAGTATAGAGAACTCAGAGAGAATCCAACTCACAAATTATAGAGCATAAACTGATCTGAAACATGTGCCTTTGTGATAATAGTTCACATAACCTATATCAGTTACATATTTGAAGTTTGGTACAAAAATGCAGTTGGTTCTATTTATGCCAGTCTAGAACAAGGGAGATAATTACCTCTAGTTCTTACACTAATAATGATCTACTTACCTAGTTCACTTCCAGTAATGACGACAAAGTTAATAATATCAACAATATTTAAACAGGGAAAATACATGTTTGTATGCTTGATATCCCCAAATACAAAAGGTTCTTGTTTACTGTACAAATAGTATTCCAAGTAAATAAGGAAAGCAAATAAAAAAGAAACCAGTTGTCACCTAAAAGTCAAACTTGAGGAACTTAAGTTATAAGCAAAGGTGAGGTGGAAAAAATAGTTTGGCAGAACATATCTGTAAGGAGAAAAATACACACTATCTCCTCTATGATAGGGTCTAGGTAATTGATCAATGGGGTATAAGAAAGCTGAAAGTGGCAGCATATATCAACTTATATACTGGATGCTTGAATGAAGTAAGTAAAGACTTGAATCCTATATGATTTCCTTGCCTTTATTCATCTTTCTTCATACATCCAACAAATATCTGAGGACATCCTAAGAAATGGAATGAACTGTATATAAAACTGAAGAAAGAAAATGGCTGAGATCTTGTGTGTTGCTGTTTTGGTGAATACAAATATACTAGAAGGTGACCCATCTGGACATTGTCCTCGGGGGGTATAGCAAAATGGAACAATCAAAACATTGTGTTAAAAACATAAAAATTGACAAGAAAAGGTATAATTATCTGGAGAAATTCTTCAGCAAAAATTATAGCTCACCTTGATCATGATTACTTTGGTTTTTTTATTTGGTAGAGAATAATCTAACAACAGATATGAACAACTTTTTATGCTGATGATTTCATGTCTTTCCAGAAGTATCACTATAGTTTCCTTTTATAACAAACCAATTTCTTTAATATTTGAACCAAATTTTAGACATAGCTGTCTGGATACAAACAACATCTTTTACCACACTTTATTGGGGATTACTTTTTTTGAATGAGTTTTATGATCTCTTCATTGTTTCAATTGATGGCTCTTTTGTTGAAGTCATGTTTTTTTTTCAATTAGGTATACTCACCACTTCATAAGGTTGGCAATTACAATCTTTTAACTGTAGACCAATTTAGATATCTAGGCTTCTGCATATATCAAGTATTCTTATCTAACACAAATAATTTTCAAACAATCATATGGCTTCAAGTAACTATTTCTGAATTGAATTCCCACAACCAGAAAATTCGGCAAACACCTACATATGGGAACACTGGACAGCTGTTTCGACCTTATAAGGTCTCATCAGTAGTGTATACCGTAATCTCCACCACAGGAGATCAAACCAGTGACCACAGATTGCAGTGCTGAAACTCTACAACTGAGCCACCAGTTTATATCGCACGCAAGAGACCTAAAAAGGTTGAAACAGCTGTCCGGTGTTCCTGTATGTCGTGCGTAGGTGTTTGCCGGATTTTCTGGTCATGGTAATTCAATTCACAATATTAATTCCTCTACTTAAAAAAGAAAAATATGTGTAACTATTTCTATTTAATAATAATTTGTTAGTACAGTCATATGGTTTCAAGTATTCTTATCTAATACCAATAATTTGCAAACAATTATATGGTTTCAATTAACTAATAACAATAATAATCCAAATAAATAATTATTGATTTAAGTAACTCTTCTTGATAAAATCAATTTACACACAGTTAAAATGTTTCAAGTCTTTCTAACATTAATAATTCTATTTAACTATATTCATTTGTTTGCAAGTTGTATGGCTTCACATATTCTTATCCAACACTAATCATTTTCAAATTTTTAAATAGATCTATTGGACCAATAGATGGGATTCTTATAGTTACTACACCAGGTCAGAGTGGACCTGAGAATAATGCCAATGAAGAGGTTCTCCAGAGATCCAAAAGTGAAGCCTCACCACCAAATGTGGTTTAACCAGGACACCCCTTTTTTGAGGGTTTTACCCTTCTGCAGAGGATACAGTCAGCATATTACAAGCTTCACTGACTGGTGGAACAGACATATTTTACAAAGTTAGATGAATACTATCCCATTTAAGAAATCAGAGTATTTTCACTTGGAGTGGTAACAGTCTTAGCAATAATAGTAATAGTAATCTGAGGGATTAATAAAATTAGTATGAATCATAGCAATAATTGTGATTTCCATAAAAAATACTTATTTCGTTACTGGTATCAAAAACAGTATTGATAATAGTAGTAATACTAGTAGTAGGATTAATAGAATAAATCATAGTAGTTGTAGTAATTTGAAAGAATGTCATTTTGAATTCTTTCCAAGATGTCTCTCACTGCTGTGTATGGTAAAGCAGAGTGCACCATTTTTTTTAATTTATTTCTTTAGTTATTTCTTTTTTTTTTTATTTAGAAACCAAATCTACTTAGTATCAAAAATGACACGAAGTTACCTCTTTGTTTTCTTTTTTTGGAAAATCATAAAGAAAACCCCAAAAAAACAAAAAAAACAGAGACAATCTCTCAGTCTCACTCTCTCACAAAGCCCACCTCACCCTCCCCAAAAGTCAAAGAGTCAAGTAGGAGTTCTTACCAACCTTCTACTGCCAACTCACAGTTACTCCTCCCATGGATCAATGAGGGTGCAGTATAAGTAGATGGGGGTGAAGTTGGGGTATGTATGCATGTGTAGATATGTGTATACCTGTAAATGTCTTACTGTAGATACACATGCAAGTGTGGAGAGTATGCAGTATTTGTGTGTAGTAGAGATTTTTTCTCAGTTTATAACATTTACGCATGTAAGCAAATGTGTATTTATGAATGATAAAAGCTGGAAGAAAGTAAAGAGAAATCGATATTAAAAGTTTTTGTTTTTTCTTAATTGGAAAAAGAGGGAGTTTTTTTTTGCTTTTTGTTTTTAAAAAGAAATGGAAAACATCTGATAGAAGGAATATAAGAAAAGAAAGTGAAAAAAATGAAAAAGGAAAGAGAAAATGAGAAAAGTAAAAGAAAGCAGAAACAAAAAGAAGAGAAAAATAAAAAAAAGTTAAGCAAAGAGAAAGAATGAGAGGAAAAAGGGAAGAGGAAACAGAAAGAAGAGGAAAAAAGAGGAGAAAGAAAGGAAAGGAAAGGAAGGGTAAGTGAAGAAGGAAATAAGGAAAAAGAAAGAGGAAATAGAAAGGATTTGAAAAAAGAGGAGAAAGGAATGGAAAAAGAGAGGAAATAAGTGAAGAAAGTTGAGAAAAAAAGAGGAGAATGACAGTGGAGAAAGAAAGTAGAGGAAAAAAAAGAAAAAAAGGAGAGGGAAAAGGAGAAAAAAATGAGGGAGAAAAGAAAGAAAAACAGAGGGAAAAGTGGTAGAGAAAATTTTTTAAAAAAGGACAAGAAAATGAAAGAAAAAGAAAGTGAAAGAACAACAGGAAAAAGAGGTAAAGAACTCAATGGGAAAAAGGGAAAAAGAAAGCTTAGGAAAAGTAGAAAAACATGAGAGAAGGAAAAGAGAATAAGCAAGTAAAAAGGGAAGAACATAAAAAAAGGAAAAGATTAAATTAAGGAGGACAAATGATTTCAAAAAAAGGGAAGAAAAAAAATGAAAGAACAGGAAAAAAAAAATAAGGTGAAAAGAAAGAAAGTAAAAGAAAGAGAGAAAACACAGGTAGAGAAAAAATTAAAAGAATCCTAAAAAGCATAAAAGATAGATAATAGCCACCCAAGATTCTTCCATCGGCAGATATCAATAAAGAAAAATAGAATATTTATACATAATGATAATGAAAAAAAAATCTAATGCTCTATAAAAAAAGAAAAAAAAAAAAGAGGAAAAACTGTAACCAAATATACCTTAGTAGTCAAGTTAAAATTGCTTGTGCTACCTTGAAGTTCAGTAAGCCCAGCTGTGGTGAGATGTACTCAAGTGGGCTATGGATCACAGAAGGTCAGCATCATGCAAGATCGATGGTAGATACCCCTGGGGGTCAGGGAATGGTAGAGCTTCCTTAGTCAATTGTCCAACAGGCATGCTGATGGAGACACTTTGCTAGATAAGCCAGCAATGGAAAGACAAATATTCACCTATAAGGCTATCATCATTATGACTTTATATATATATATATATATATATATATATACACACACAAATGAGGGAGAAGATAATAGTGACAAATAAGTTTACAGAGAGATATGTATATTGGTAAGATGAAGCTGCTATCTCAGCATAGAGGGTTTGAGTTCAAGTTGAAGCTTAGATTTACTTCAAATACTGATTTTCAAGTCAGGCAATTTGGTTGCAAAATTGGTGCAACAGTCTTCTTTCATCTCATTCCATACTAGATAAAGATTAGCTTAGTAAATATCTGGATACATTATTATATAACTATAAACATGTATTAATTTGTCAAGGTTGACAATGGGTATAATAGCCTTTTGCTGCCTTGTTTGGGCAGGTTAGGTAATTCTGGAGTAGCTGCTTGTCTAAGTTTTTACTCAACCACCCTATTATCTATTAACCATTGTGACATGCCAATATGAAGATATTTTATCAGAATATCTACTGATGGAACATAATGCCCAAAGAAGATGATTTATGTCTTTCTCAAAGGTATTAGTTTAAAGGAAACACAAGATTTGTCTTCCAAGATAATGCAATTCTACAATTTATATATATATATATATATATATATATATATATATATATGGATGTGCAAGTGCAAAAGTGTTGGTAGTAAAAATATTAGAGATGTTCATGTTAAAAAGTAGAGCAGTATAGAATATGATGAAAATTCTAAGCCAGTTGGAAGACTATTTCAGAATGAAATTAAAGTTACTATCCTATTGTAAGTGATTGCTTATATTTTTGTATATATACATACCGTATTGGACAGAAAAAATAGACAACTGACACATTTTTTTTTATTAATTTTACCTGATCTTTAAGTTGTTGTGATGTTGCAGTGTACTGGCACTTTGCTTCTCAAACAATTTTTATATCTTTCAATGTTATGGATTTTCTCTTGCAGGCATGATCTTCTTTTTGGTGGTTATTTCTAGTTTTCTAAAAATATTTGAGGAAAACATCAACGGATAAATGATGGATATTCAATTTCTTTGCAATATTGCAAATTGACATTCCACAATCATTGTATACCACAATTTAAGCTATCAGCAAAGTAAGTAAAGAGGGTGACCAGAAGGCTCCCTTTTCAATAGCTACTACACTGAGGTGTAAGGGAGGGTGCAACTCCTTTCCCTGGATTGCACCACTTTATCCTTGATATATACCTTATATTGCTGTGTGTTAAGCAAGGAAGTATCAAGTAACATTTTTAAAGTCTTTGGTATGACGCGACTTGGGATTAAATCCAGGTCTCCCGGACCATTGGCAAACACTCTATACACTAGGCCATGAAAAGAAAATTCTAAGAAATTTCATATTTTTTTATGTTTCTTAAAAGTTTCTTTAGAAAATTAGGACTTTTCACTACAACTAAGGGAACTTTGAAAACAATAATCAAGGAAAATAATCACTTCCTATGTGTGTCTAAACCATTGAAGTTTCTTTAAACTTTGTGGCAATAGGAAAAATTTTTTTCAGTTTTTTCACTGAATATATTTTTTGTCCAATACTCTCTGTGTGCATATATAGATGTATAGGAGGCAATTATGGTGTAATAGTAATTGTCATAGGAAATGGGTAAGGTGACCTGAGTTCAAATCCTGGACAAGTCTGTTCACATTTCATGAACCACTAATACCGTTAGGAAAGGTATCCATCTAATTATTAACCCTTCTGCTCTGAGTAGGTAGTAGTGCAGACCAGGCTCTCTAAACTTGGTATGACAACCAGTCTAAAAGGAAAACTCAAATCTCTTAAACACTACTTAGAAAATGACCTTGTATCACATCCTGCTTGTGTGTGTAATATATATATATATATATATATATATATATACTTACACACAAGGTGTAATCAGAAAGTATCAAGACAGAAGCTGGAATTTTCATAAATTTAAAATTTAAATGAAGATCTGAACAGAAGGTAAACCTATAAAATAAAGTAATAATGTCAAGATGATTAAGTGTTTTTGGTTGTTTGTTTAATGGTATATCAATGTTCAAGGGTTTTTTAATGACAAGGTCATCCTTTTAGAAGTTTCCTTAGGATATTAGTCCTAAAGTGGATGCAATAGCATGACCAGAGTTTGAACTCACTCACAAAGATGTTGCAGTCTAGCAGGTTAGCCACTACACCACTGTGATTCTCTCATGTCAAGATCAGTCAGTGCCAAGTTGAAAAAAAATTTCTTTCAAGCCTGTGTTGATATTTTTGATTTTAGTGAAACATATACTGTGCAAGTACAGCACAATTTATACACACCAAATCCTGCTTTATGGGACTTTTTTCTTATCTCCTCAATTGAAAATTCATCTCAAGATTTGAGGGTGCGGAGAGTATTAAAAGAAATCCAATAGTGGAGCTTCACACCATTTTTCAGAGCTGCTTTGTTTAATGGAAAACTCACAAGAATACATGTGTTAAATGCAAACTCGACTATTTTGAAGAAAATCAACATTTCATTCACTGTTTTTAACTGCTTGAGTCTCAATACTTTAACTCATTTTCTGTGTGTGTTTGTATGTATATATATATATATATATATATACTGTCATTCATAGACAGATTGTTTTGTTGTATCACAACTCATCAGTGTGGCTAGAGAAGCAAGATGCCTCAAGCTGGGATTGAAACCCAGCCAATTTTATATCAGCCCAATAACATAAACTAAGATAATATGAAGTATTCACCGGTGCTAAAAACTTATGGAGAGTATGATACATTCTTTTTAAGGGAAATGTACTTTTCTTTTTATAACAACATTAAAAAACTTATGTACTTTGAAAAAAAATTTTAAAGGTCAGTACTAACCGAACTTTCAGACAGTCAAAAAAAAGGCTGAGGGGTTTGTCAGTGCATCAACCCAATTTAAATGATGACATCTCTTGCCAACCTGTTGGGGTTAAAAGATTAGATGTTTGATTTTTGTTTTAGTTCAAGTAAAAAGAAATATTCCCCTACAAAGCATGGGCTGGGATCCTTAATTAACCAAGCCCCAAAATTGTGGTTTGATTGGATGACCAATCAAAATCTGATACATGGAACAGATACTCTTCTGACAGACATGTAAATCAGCACATTTGATTGGTTGACCAGTCAAAAAGCAGTAAAAGTATACAAAACGGTCTGTAATTGGTTAGCCAATCTGGAATGTTTGTTCCCCCGATAAAAATTGATGTTTTTAGGGTGAGATGAGAGAAGAAATTTGATGTCCATACCAAAGACAAGAGAATAAGAAAAGAAATCTCTCAAAGAACTTCAGTGTCTCCAGTAAAAGCCTCACTCTCTGAAAAATTGAATAAGATAGAAAAACTGCACCAGCCAAATTCCTAATTTATCTGTCTCTCAAAAATAACAAAAATGACAATTTTTTCTCTATAAATGTATTGTATATATTATTGTTACACCATTGTGTTTCAATAAATAATTGTTAATTGTAAACAATTTTAATACCAAAGCCATTTTTATACAAATAATCAGTTCTATTTCAAACAAATAGCATGAGTACACAGTTGAATTGTCAAAAACATTTCTATTTCAAACTATTCAGTTTAGTCAAACAGTTCTAATTCAGCCAATTCAGTTTAGTATGAGTATAAATTTTCTTTACACAGTTGAATGTCAAAACATTTAATTACATTGTGTATGTATATATATATATATATATATATATATATATATATATTCAAAATAAGATGGTCCATGGAGAGATTTGTATTTTTTAAATTTATTTATTTAATAGATAAAAAAAATTAAAAAATAAATAAATAAAATTCAAAAATTCAAAAAATACAAATCTCTCCATGGACCATCTTTTTTAAAATATATCCTTATTCTTTCTTTGGATCTACAACAACCATCTTTATATATATATATATATATATATATATATAAAATGTAATTTGTTATATTTATGAATAAAGTGTGTTTAATATCTGTGATAGAGCATCTATCTAAATTAGGATGGTCCAACAATTATAGAAGCAAAAAAGTGACAATCACCAAGTTCTGTTAATTCTTCACTAACCTTACATATATATTCACATAAAAAATCAACTGTTAATTTTTGTGCAAAAAAAAATTGAGGAGCTGTAATTTTTGTATCTGTATTTCTGCATTTATTCACCAATTAGTGCATTTGTGTCCATTAAAATTTTCCTTGGTTTTGTTTGGTTTTATGGCACATCAACCATTGTAAGTTATTTTATGCCAAATCCATTTTCTAAATCCATTTCTATTTCAACCAATTCAGTTTAATATAAATACACAGTTTCAATGTCAAAATAGTTCTATTCTAATCAATTCAGTTTAGCAAAGTACACAGTTTAGTTCTATTTGACCCATAGATAGGATTCTATCAGGTGCTACCACTCTGGGCCAGAGTGGACCTAGGAGCAATGGCAATAAAGGGGTACTCTGCATTCCACAATGGTCTAGCATTACTTAAGCTTCACCACCAGATTGTTTAGGAGGTGCCCGTGGTGTAGTCATTATCGTCGTAGAAAATGGACACGGCGACACGAGTTCAAATCCTGGACGAGACTGATTGCATTTCACATAGCACTAATACCCTTGGGGAAGGTATGAATCCAATTATTCTCCCTCCAGCTATGGGTAAATAGTAGGACAGACTAGGTTCTTCAGGAGAAGGAAAACTCTAAATTGAAACCTGTTAAACTCCGTTTAAAAATTGACCTTGTGTCATATCCTGCCCGAGCGGAGGGGTTGGTAAATAGTACCACCAGATTGTTTAATGTCGTATCTAGGACACTCATTGGGGGAGTCTAACCCCTCTACAGAGAAGCAGTTGGTGTATTCTCTATCCCCCTGCCAACTGGGCCGAAAATTTTCTTGAGATACTTTGCAGAAGAAAATATTTGACTAGCCGTGAATAATTTGAAGGATCTAAACATAAAATAACAAAAGAAATCTTTTCCTTCCTTGATTGTTAAACATATTATTTTTAATCAAGTAGAATAAAAAATAAATCACCATATTTGAAATCTAATCATCTTACAAATAAGAGAAGAAATAAATATTTCTATTGTACGTATGGCATCATTATGTACTTACTCAACTACCTTTTGATTTGTTTCTTTTGTGGGATTGCCCAGTTGGCTGGGGCTGTAGAATACACCGACTGCACCTCTGCAGAGGGGTAAAACCCCACAACGAATGTCCTAGATATGACACTAAACAATCTGATAGTGAGGTTCCAGTAATGCTGGAGCTTTGGGGAATGCGGATTACCCTTTCATGGCCATCAATCCCAGGTCCACTCTGACCCAGAGTGGTAGTACCTGATAGAACTAAACTGCGTACTTATGCTAAAGAGAATTGCTTGAAGTAGAACTGTTTTAACATTTAAACTATGTACTTATGCTAAACTGAATTGTTTGAAATGGAACTGTTTTTGTATTCTAAACTGAATTGTTTGAAATAGAACTGTTTGTGTCATTTAAACTGTACTTACACTAAATTGAATTGTTTGAAATAGAACTGCTTTGAGATTTAACCGTGTGTAAACAAAAACTATACTTATAATAAACAGAACTGTTTGACTAAATTGAATAGCTTGAAATAGAAATGATTTTGACAATTAAACTGTGTACTCATACTAAACTGAATTGTGTGAAATAGAACTGATTATTTATATAAAAAATGGATTTGGGATTAAATATCCTACCAAGGTTGATCTGCCATAAAACCCAAACAAACAATCTTTTGTGGGAAATCTCCATTCTTTCCAAGAATGCATTTAAATTCAACATTACTTGATAATCTTAAACTGAACCTATATTTTATTGTTAATGCAGATTTATTGATACTGCTGTTACAGTCTTTGCTAGCTGATAAAAAATTTCAGCAGTAACCACATATACATTCAATACACAATTATATTTTCCCCCTACATAATGACACACTAACATAAATTTTTACACTCACAAAATGTTCATTTAGATTTAGACTAATAATAACTGCTACATTTCATGAATCTTCACTTTCTCAATTAAAATATTTTATGCTCTGACTAATATTATCTTTTCTTACAAAAGAAGACTTTGTAACTTCTGTTTTTTAACCAACTTTTAACTCAATTTAAAGAAATAAAAATCTATTAATTTGTTGATTAGTATTATATTCAATCATTTATGACTTTGACCATAACAAATATATGTATAAATATATATATGTGTGAGGGGATGTATTTACCCAACCTCCTTACCACAAGCAGGATGTAACACAAAGTAAATTTTTAAGTGGAGCACAGCTGGTTTGAATTCAGCACTTTCGTTCTCCTAGACTGGTTACATAACTATAAAGAGTCTAGTTTGCTCAAATATTTTCCAATATCTTGTGCCCATGGAGGTAAAATAGTTGGATTCGTACCTTTCCCAATGGTATTAGTGTTATGTGAAATGCAAACCATCTTATCCCAGATTTCAATTTCTACAATGATTAACATAACTCTCCAAGTGCCTCCCAAGTGAATGCATGTGTGTATATATATATATATATATATATATGTATGTATGCATGCATATGTGTATGTAATACTTGATAAATTCCTATTATTATTATTATGCTTGTCAAATTGGGAAAGAGGAGAATTTTATTCCTATATCGAATAATAATAATGTTCATCTATCGATTATGACAACTAAACTGAAGCTTATCAAATGGATTTACACAGGTGAACTATTTTTAGTAGCAAAGAACAAGCCAATCTTTTTGGATGAGCTGATAACAGAAAAATGGTGCACTTGTATTCCACAGATTCTTCAAACAATACCCCTTAGGGAAACTGGTTTTAAAGAAGGAAGCAAAACCTATCAAGGCTAGAGAGCCCTGTCTGCCCAACTATTTTAACCAAAGCTTTTCCCAAGTACATTAGCATAAAGTCAAATGCAAACAGCCTCATTCAGAATTTCAACTTGGCTAGTTTCATTAACAGTAACCATTATGCTATCCACACCTCCATATCTTTATATAAAAGAGAAAACAATGAAAAGCAAAGAAATCTCACAAAACATTTGCCTTCTGGCATTCCCCACTCAATACCTGACTCTCTGTAAGCCTTTATTATCCCACCCCTACAATAAGAAATTTTTCTATATTTTTGAAAAAATAAATTGCAAAATCCATTTTCCTCTCAATAACTAGGCTCAAATCCACTGATTTGTCTTTTAGAATACTCTGACTATATCTGCTGCTGAGGAGTAAGACTCCCCAAAAGGTAGCGGGGTCCTGGATATAATAATAAAATGCGTCTGATAGTTGGGTTCCAGTTTTGACGAAGCACATTTTTAGCGACATTACTCCCAGTTGCACTTTGTTCTGAAGTTGTACCTATTTGGGCCTTTTCTATGAATCTGTTTAAAAATTATTCATATTTGATTAAAAAAAAATCTCTAAAGAAACAATACAAAATGTCTAAGTATGAACATACAATGAACATAATTCCCCAATCACTAGGCATAAAATAATCCTATGCTGTTTGACATGCCCAGTAAGAAAAAAAAGGGTGATGAGGTAAATAAAAAAAAAGATTTAACTAAATTCATAAGTAATTAGCAATAATCAGGATATTTTCAGTCAATAAAGGCAAAAGATTAGAATAATAATGTTAAAGTGAATGTTGTACAAGCCAACAATGAAGATGGCCTGGATGTTAAAAGGGGAATTACTCATAACCATAAAGTTATAAATGATTTAGATATTCTTTTTGGTAGTTTGATTTATTTGGTTGTATTATATATATATATATATATATATATATATATATATATATATATATATATGATATACAGGGTGATGAAAAAATACTCACACTTTGAGGTGAATAACTTTATGATAAGATAACCTGTTCCAACTTCTTGGAATCTTTCAATCTTTCACAGGTGATTAAAAAAATGGTTAACATTTCCATGGGATATTATGAAGAACACATTGACAGGGATGGTGAACAGGTGGAGATTATTTGAAATTAAAATATTAAAAAGGTACTGCTGTCACAGAGGTGTTAAAACTTTTTGAAACACCCAACATATTATTTGGATATATATCTAATACATGAATAAAGCATTAAAAATTTCTTAGATATTTTTAATCCTTGGTGATTGATCTGTTTTGCTTTTTATTTTATTTACTCATGAGCAATAATGGTTATACATAATAATCTTGTAAGCTACTGAAAATAAATGAAGTTCTCCTCAATTTCAAAAACCCATGGGAAAGGCACAAAACCACCTCTCTTAAAGCTCTGTTTGACTACCAGTCATCGTGAACAAAGTCTTGTCATTAATCATAGACCATTGTCAATAGGAAAATTAGTAGTCAGATGAGTAAATGTGCATTCTGCTCTATTATAATTACCTTTTTCAAAAGTAGAAAAAAATAAACTAATAGTCAGGTGCTTTAATTTTGGTTTCAAAAGTCATAGAAATTCCAAGTTTTTGCAACATCAACAAAAATAAATACCTTCTATTTTGTTGCAATTATTTCACTGAATACGCTTAGCATGAATATTTTATTTCTCTCCAGGATATTATTTACAAAATTTTGTCGACTAAAAACACTGAAAATTCTCTTGAAATGCTGCATCAACAAGTCAGACTATTACATACAAAATTCCCCAATAATTAAGAAAACAATGAAAAACATTTTTTGGGGGTTTTTTTCAGAAAAAAAAAAAGAAGTTGAAAAAAATCACATTTCAACCCATTCTTTTTTACAGATATTTTTGCCAGTTGTTGATGATGGATTTATTTTAATGGCATGTCAAGTCCTTTTAGGTTATTTTATGCAAAGAGGTTAGGAAATTGCATTCACTGCACATTTACATTTACAATTTCTGTAAACATATTTACAGTTGTTTGCACAATTATATGGTATTAAGCATTCCTATATAATAAAATTAATTTGCATACAGTTGTATGCTTTCAAGTATTCCTATCAAATACTAATAATTACATGGTTTCAAGTCATCATTTTTATTTAGTAGTAATCATTTGTTTGCAAACTGTTATATGGTGTCAAGTAACTAATTATAATTGTTAGGAAATAACTATAGTTTCAAATAATACAAATAATTTACAGTTATGTGGTATCAAGTATTTTTATCTAATGCAAATAATTTTAAACCAATCTATTTGACTTATAGGTGGAAACCTAATAGGCACTACCACTCCAGAACAGAGTCGACCTGGAAGTAATGGCAATGAATAGGTGGTTGACTCTCTCTAGATCTCAAGTCACACTATTAGTGTCATACCCAGGACAAAGCATTCTTAGGGTGTGTGGATGAATGGGAGGGGTCTTATCCTTCTACAGGGTATACAGACAACATATTCTAAGCCCCACTGACAGGGCAGTATTAAAAATGGATATTGGTTCAAAAAAGCATATAGATGTACACAATGAAGTTTGATTTTACTCAGCATTGTCTTCCATATGGATTACAGCTCTAATTCTAAATTTGATTTAGTAAATCCAGACCCAACCCTGAAAAATTCACAAACAGGAAAGTTCTACTTGAAATGCATTCTATTTAATGAACTTTTTATCCTGGAATTATTTGTGTATTTTGTACACACTATTTTTCCAGATTTTTCAGCACAAAAATTCAGGGTGCATATTATGTATGAGAATTATATAATTAACTACTTTCCAGCGATATGCTTCAACATATTCAAGACTGGATGTGAGAAAGTAAGTGCATATCTATAGCCCAAACTAATATCTATTCCACCATTACAAAGAAATCTCCACTGGAATGTGTGTTTATTTATAATTTTGGTTAATCAAAACTGAGCTTATTTTTGCTGCAAGTTTGTTGTAATTTTGTAGGAAAGTGTCACAGTGTTTTCTCTTAATACAGTGTAAATTTGATGCTTTAAGACATGATATAGACTTTATAAATTTTTACTTTTAATCATTATGAACTGATAAAAATTGAACAAATACTAAATTTAGGTTAAGTTTAGTCACTATAAAATTTAAAAGTTCAGAGCGTATTATAGATGAGAATTCTTTTTCCAAAATTTCAGTCCAAAGTTAGGGGTGCATGTAATACATGAGTACATCTTATACACAAATTATTAGGATTCTTGAAAAAAATTGTTTTTATTTTATAAGGTTGCCATCTGTTCTTTTAATTTTTAGGTCTAAAATAGGTTTATATAATTTACACAACTTCGTATGATGTCGTATTTTGTTGTGTACATTTCTTTATATGCCTAAATAGATACCAATTTGAAATGATGGATGAATATTCTAGATACTTGTAGAGGATTCATATTTTTTTCTTAGTTTTTTTATCGAGGTAGTTGTGTGTAGACCAGTAAACTTTAACCTCAATATTATATATAATATAGATATCAGTTATGCAGTTAGCAATATATATAAATAAAAAGTGCTCGCTATCTGTGATAGAGCATATATAAATCCAAGTTAGGATAAAGTAGGTACAGCATCAATGGTGTTTGGTGATTGTCAGTTTCTCACCTATGCAATCATCAGATGAAGCAAATAATTTTAATTCAATGAATGAATATGTGACATCACCAGTTCATCTTTCATTGATTTTCTCATAGCATATCAACTCTTTAAAAAAACTTTTCTTCTGATAATGACTCAAAAATATTGTAATTCACTTTTGTTTATCATATATATATATATATATATATATATAAAATGTATAATTATCTTACATTGGTGGTTTTGTTTGGTTTGGTTTCTTTGTTTAATGGCATATCAGCCTTTGTGGGTTATTTAATACCAAATCCATCCTTGTGGTAGGACAGTAGAGGTACTAGCTGGGAGAATGTGAGCATAATAACATGGGTGGAATTCAAACTCACTTACTACGATGTCGTAGTCCAATATATTAACCCCAATGCCACTGGAATTCACTCTTACACAGCAGGTATCATTCAGGATGAACTTACTGTAAATTGCAGCTTGAAAATTAGGGGTCAACTCATCCAGCAGGGCTCAAATCCAAGCCTTTGTTGCAGGATAATCAATTAGTGGAACAGTACTCCTAACAGTCAATATACATCACTTACTGTAACATCAGCCGACTGACACAAACATTTCCAATTTTAACTCATGTTTTGTGATCATATTGAACAAATTAACTCATAATTGATATAAAAATAATAAAACTGTAATAGAAACTCAGTAAAAGTTTTCAGCTGCTTTAAACTATATTAAATTTATACTAATTGCCAAATTATAAGTGAATGCTTTGCATTGTATTTTTTATAGAAAAAAATTTCCACCCTGTTGCAGTCACTTCTATGACTAAACATAACATTTTGTGGTAGGGATTCTAAGTAAGAGACTCAGATGCTAGACCACCTCCCAAAATGGTAGTGCAAAAGTTTTCAGTGACCTCTTATAAACCATATATATAGATATAGCATTTTAAAAGAGAAAAATGTTCCACCGCTAATATACAAATATTGCGACAGTAATGATTTTTTCTTTTAATATAGTGAAAATTCTTACATCAAAAATCATGGTGAAATTTTTCAAAGTAATGAGGATCAATTTAGTGTAAATGGCCAAAAATATGAGCCAGTGAGAAATATTTAAAGAATTCAGAATTCCAAAAAGCAGCATATCAGAAATCCTCTTGAAGTTTTAAAGTACTTGAAGTATTTTGGATCAACATAGATGTTGTTGCTCTTGAAAACTGCAGCACAAAATGGTACTGGAACTGATTAGGATAGCAAAAGCTCAACCAAAGGAAACTGCAAGACTTACATTCCAGGTCAACGTTTATTCTGTAGTTTATAGCACTTCTTTTAAGACATATATTCCAAGTTCATTGTAATCTCTCTTTTTATCTGTTGCCAATCCTACACCTTTAACACTGTTTGATTTACTCCCTTGTTTAAGATCATCCACCATCATTCTCCCATTTTACTTCATCTAATGTTCTCTATTGTTTAATACTGTGAACAATTCTTTGTACACAGTACTGGGTCATTGGCCGAATGACTAGAGTGTTTGCCAATGGTCTGGGAGACCAGGGTTCAATCCCAGGTCGAGTCATACCAAAGACTCAAAAAAGGGTACTTGATGCTGCCTTGCTAAGCACTCAGCATTATAAGGTAAGGATCAAGGGTAAAGTGGAGCAATCCGGAGAATGGAGTAGCGCCCTCCCCTACACCTTGGTGTGATAGCTATTGAAAAGGGAGGTTTTAGATCACCCTCGACTATGGTCGCCAACTTTACTTATTTATAATTCTTTGCATAGGTACCAATTCTCAACCAGTACCTTTTTTCAAGTGCACAGTATGGAAAGCAATAAACTTCAGATTATTGACTAAGAGCATCATTGAAAAGTGGCAATGTTCAAGAAAGCTTATCGGTTGGTTTCATAAGACAAGTTAGTGAGGGTTTCAGCTCATTGTATGATTTTCTTTACTCAGCAAAAGTGTTAGAAAACTTTGTCAAGGAAAAGATATAAGAACATCTCTACATGAATGGGTAAAACAAAAAACTTTATACAAAACAAAAAAATACAGAATTAATGCCATCATGAACATTGTAGACAAGATAGTCTTAAAAGTTTCTTACATGCATTTTGCCTTTCTTTCCAGACAGTACCCCCCCCCACTAAAGGCTACAGAATTTAACAGTTGAAAAATATTTGTTTCAAAATCCCAAGAAAAATAAGCAAATTAGATGAATCTTCTCTAAGTTATAAACAAAAAAATGTTTGCCAAAAATAAAAGACTCAGAGTCTGTTAAGTTCGTGCCCTCCCCTACAATTCGGTGTAGTAGCTATTGAAAAGGGAGCCTTCAGGTCACCCTTGACTACAGTCGCCAACTTTACTTCTATCCATGCTGGCGGCACGACATGATGATGAAGTTCCTGCTGTAACAGAGACCGATAATAACATTGATGGTTTTATTGGTGTGATTGATTAAAGAAAAGATATTTAGTAGAGTACCCACAAACCAATGACCAATAATAGCATTAATATGTCCATGATACACTGACAAGAAAAAGTAAATTTATTATTTTATATATACAATAAACATATCAGCAGTATTGAAAGAAAGGATACACAAACATGTCCCAAAAGCTTAAACTATTTACACATTATCCCATGAACAATCAGTGTGTAGAAGGGCAACAGAACTGAAAAAGACTTAATTGATGATGACAGGCAACATAGCCACACATGACTTTACGATTCCCTGACATCTATTCAAAGAAAAAGAGGTCTAAAATGGGTTTCTGATAATTCAATGCAACACCTACCAGATATGTAAGTTATCTAAGAAAGATAGTTTAAATTATATTCTACAATTCTGTTTAGGAAAGAGTGAAGGATTCTAGTTTACCAACATTATACGGAAAATTTAGGAGATTAGAAAATCCCATTTAGTGCAAATAAAGACAGCAAAAATTATTTTTAAGTTGTAAAGTGAAAAGGAAATTACTTTATTCTCTAGAAAGACTAAGTGGATTGCTCAAGTAAAAAATATCATAATGATGTTTTGTTTTTGCTAAGTAACAGTTTTATATATATATATATATATATATATATATATATATATACATACACACACAAATAGAATTTTTGTTGGAAATAAACATTTGAGAGAAACAGAAAATCCTAAGTAAACAACTCAATAGCAATTAGCAGTAATTCACAAACACACAAGAAAATTCATCTACATTTTATCATGGAAAATTTCAGTCAAAGCAAATTCTCTAAAAAATTACAAAACCAAACAATAAAACAAAATAGAGAAAAGGCTTATCTTAAAACTGGATCATTTAAGTGTGTCCGATGAAAAGCCCTCACCAGTTTCAAAGATTGCAATCTTCCGAACAAGTAAATCATCAGAGGTTACTAAACTTTTTTATTGTTTTTTTACAGGGTTTTTTTTTTTGACAAAATTTTTAAAATTTCTAAAACAGAAACAAGTAAATTCTTTTGAAAGTTATTTGAATTCAAAAATGTTTTGTTTATTTTTTAAATAAAAAAAAAAAACAAATCTTTTTTTATTTTTATTTTGACAATCTGAAGAAAGTATTATGTTTCTTGCTTTCTTCTTTTTTCTATTTCCTTGATTTCAGCCAATCAGAGGACTTGATCAGTTTTGGTAGCTTATCACTTAAGAGAGTACATCAAAGAAAGAAGGCAGCTCACATGTGCCAATCTGAAGTTACAAATCAGAATCAGTTTTTGCCACTTTATTCTAGTTTCTATAGCAACAAGAAAACAAATTTATATACAGTCATCGATTCAACAATTTTAAATATTTTTACCAAAGGTAAATGTCAATGTTTGAAAATTCTTGACAATGGTTTAAAGAATTACAAGAGGAAACAAATTGTTTTATGGACATAAGTGTAGGCTGTGAGGTATACTCCTTTTTTAACAGACTATCTTCTGATTACATAGTGTAGGCTGTGAGGTATACTCCTTTTTTAAAGGACTATCTTCTGATTACATAGTGTAGGCTGTGAGGTATACTCCTTTTTTAAAGGACTATCTTCTGATTACATAATCAATTCAGCAAAAATACTCCAGAGTTTATGCAGAAATAAATAAAAAACAGTTAAAACTACATTATAACTGGTCCTCATTGACTAATAGAGATGTAAATAATAAATATGTGGTAACTTTAAGAAACAAATTCAATACTATTCAGGAGATATTTGGAAAGACATACTTTGATTGATGAATATGAAAACTTTGTTACCACCCAAATGAAAGCAGCTGCAGAATGTATACCAACCAATCATCATCATGTCATACTATCAGCACCCTTCTCTATCATCCATCACCTCTGGTAGGTCTTCAAGGCTACATCCTGTATCGGCACTGAACTGTTGTGTGTAGGTTAACCAATAGCCAAATGTAGAGTTCTATGGGAGTCACTTGTACTTAAGAAAAAAACAAGAGAATTGAAAAAAGTATCCTTACTCAAAAAAGAAACCCAACAAATGCCAACAAATAGAAACTTAAGAAAGCCCAGATAGAACTAACCAACACATACCAAAAAGAGTCATTAGAACACATTCAAAACCAAATCAATAAAATTAGAAATTCATTAGAAAGACAATCACAAATAGCATGGCAGACAATAAAGTGATCGGAAAGAAGAACACCTTAAGAGTGAAACTAAAGACTTTAGAAGTGGAAAGAACATTTCAAGCATCTGTTTGGAAACCCTCCAGAAATCACTGAGAAACCTATCCAAAAAAAAAACTATCAATAGCTAACTAGACATCAAACTAGAACAGTTTATGGAGGAAGAATATGACACAGTATTGAAAAAAAAATTAAAAACAGAAAAGCTACAAGCCTTGATGAAATAACTCTTCAAGTTTAGTAAAAGATAAAATTTGATGACATACTGCAATGCAGTCAACAGATAAAATACAGAAAAATGAATGAAAGGTTGCATCCTTCCCTTTCGCAAGAAAGGTTGATCTTGGAATCGCTAAAAACTATGGAGACATAATTGCTATGGCTGCTAAGGTTTATAATGCCCTGCTTCATAATCATACTCATCCTGAAATCCAGAAAATTCTTTGGAAAAATCAGAATGGCTTTTGAAGAAATCACTTCACAACCTCACAGGTTCTGATGATGGGTCACATCATCAAAAGAAAATGAACAAAAAAAATCTTCAGGCAACACGACTATTTGTAGATTTCTCCAAAGCATTTACTTCCACACACAGAGGAAAGGTGGAACAAATACTTCTTGTATTTAGTCATCTTAAAGAAACTGTTGCTGCTATAATGATGATTTACTAAAATATGAAAGCAACAGTTTGCTCATCTGGTGATACCGACTTCTTCGACATAGTGGCCAAAGTCTTACAAGAAGACACATTAGCACCTTATCTGTTTCTATTCTGCCAAGACTACTTACTTCAAACATTCATTGATCAAATAAAAGAAAATGATTTTACATTAAAAGAGGCAAGAATCAGATGATATCCTGCTGAAACTATGAGAGATGTAAACTATGGAGATGATCTAACGCTTCTTGCAAATAAACCAGCCCAAGAGTCTAGAGCAAGTTGCAAGAAGCATTAGCCTCCACATATATGCAAATAAAACTGAGTAAATGTGTTTTGATCAAAAACAAGTCATCTTCACACGATGGGGCAAGTCTCTAAAATTAAAAGACTAGTTCCCATATCTTGGCAGCAACATCTCATCTACTGAGAGTGATGTCAACATATGCCTAGTAAAGGTGTGGAATGCTATTAACAGGTTCCTATGTAAGTCAGATATATCCAATTAAATAAAACTGGATTTTTTCTGGACAAAACACATAGAGAAATAGCTAGATGGGAACTACACAAGAATGCTGCATGCTGTCTTGAACAGATCTTGGAAGCAACACCCCACAAAACAGCCGCTGTACGATTACCAGTCTGCGATCTCACAAACTATTCAACTAAGGTAAGATATGTGGAGTACTACTGGATGAATAAAGACAAACTCATAATCAATTTTTTCTTATGGACTCCTGTATATGAACATGCCTGTGTTAGCCAACCTGCAGAGACTTACATCAACTCTGTGTGGACATAAGATGTAGCCTAGGAGACCTGCTAAGGAACTCCATGTTCTCAGCCCAAGTTAATGATGTCAACAAAAACTTCAATAGACTGATTGATTTTAACAGCACATCAACCTGTCTAGGATTATCATCAGCCAAAATGTTAGTGAATTACATTCATTGTATCTTCATATTTACAGTTTTTGTATAGTTGTTTTCAAGAGTTTTGTTTGTTTTTTGTTTTTTTTGCCCACAATTGTATGTTTTCAAGTATTCTAATACAAATAATTAAATTGTTTCAAGTAACTTAGAAACTTAGGGATCCAACACCTATAACTGTTACACCATGTGTCCTTTCTTCTAAGTGACAATCATATGGAGATTGCAGGTTCAATTCTGACTACAGGTGAGTAACAATACAGGAATACTTAACACTTGTACCCAGTTATGGTTAATGGAATCAGAGCAAGTGACCCCTGCGGATTACATAAGGGATGTGGTTTGAAGTTCCATGTAGGCTCACGAGTTTGACAAGAAACACCTGAAGAGGGCCGGAGGACACATAGGCCGAAACATTGTGAATATAGCAATAAAGATGAAGACGATAGTCCAAAAACCCCTAATTATAAAAATCATCAAGTTTCATCTCAGAAATGCAGACAACTAATATCTTATCCTATTTAAATCTACATCATCTATCTCGGTCTGTTTATTCGACTCCAAAATAATTTTTCTAGTAGATTCTGTCACTGCGCTATTGATAAGAAATTTTCTATCTTTAATATTGTAAAGTATAATGATATCATAACTCACTGAATAGGAACAATATTATAAATCAATATAATTTACTTCTTCATTTAGAAAGATAGAAAAACAATATTAATCTTTTGGCACAAGTGTATGAAATGTTTAGCTCATTATCAATGTTTTAAAAAACAAATATCAAAACATCAATCAGAATAAAATTCAATGAATTTTTGAAAATAAAGTTTGATAAGTTAAATGCAAATAAGAGATTTTTGTTGCAGCATCAAGTTTATGTTTTTACTTAAATAACTGGTAAAAATCAGCAAATTTTCTTTTTAAATATGGAACCAGCCATCATTGTCCAAACATATATATATATATATATATATATATATATATATATATATATACATACAATATATATATTTTGAATATCTACATCTGTAATGAAATTATATGGAAAACAGGAAATTTTAGCATAAACCTTTCTAAGATACCTATAAAATTGCCCAAGAGACAAATTATGGAGACTTTTTAGGTATCCTGACTTAGAAATTTTTCAGATCTTATATACACTACTACAATTATCTCCCTTTTGGTTTACTCTTTTGAAAAAAATCAAGACCAAAACAAGTAGTACATTGATATTGCATCAAGTTTCTAAAATTAATAAACCAGTTCATATACCTCTGTGGCAATATTACATCAACTAAAAGTCAACAGACAGAAAAATGTGGACTGTGTTGATAAGTTATTGACCATATGGATATTTTATCTCTTAGATAAAATAAAATGGGAATTCTTCCAAGCTGTAGCCATGTCAGAACTACTGTATGGTTGCACCACTTGGAGAAAAAGCTAGATGGGAACTATACACAGATGCTGTTTTGAACAAGTCCTGGAAGCAACACATCTCAAAACTGTTGCTGTACAGCCACTTAGTTTTTAGAGCCTACTTCTCCAGCAGTGCCCAACATGTTTTCATCTGACTTAAATGAAAAGCAGGAATGAACTCATGAGCAACATTATCTTGTGGACTCCTACACATGGACACACCAATGTTGGCTGATAAGGAAAAAAATTATAATTCTGAGCAGACACTGGATACTGTGTAGAGGAACTGCTGATAGGGATGGTTGGTAAGAGAGCGTCAAATGACTCTGCACAATCAGCATGACAAAATGATGATGATGATGATGATGTCAAATTAAGTGAAAGAGGACAAAAAAATTAATCAATTTTTATTTGTCAATGAATATTAATTTAGAAAGATATGACTATAGAATTATAATTGTTTGTATTCCTGTTTTTCATATCTTATCATCTGCAGGAAGAGTTACCTGGCAGAATAAAAGGTAATATTAAAACCTATCCTTCATTGAAAACATGATACTTGTAATTCATTCATGAATGACTTACATGTATCTCAAAGTCCCAGAGAATATTATGGGTCCCATTTTCTCCATCAGATTCTGGTTTGTGCATAAACCATTTTTCAGTAGGGTCAAACTTTTGTCTCTTGTACAACTCCCAGTGGATCACTTTTTCCTCTGGTTGTGCCTGCTTTTATATTCTTTTTTTCTTCTTGTTTATTGCATTTATTATGTAATTAACTGTTTCATCTCTGTTGCCATGAAGCCTACACTTGCTATTTTCCAGCTTATTTTATTTTGATATAATTATCATTAGAAGATTATTCTGTGCTGTAATTAAGATAGATTCAGTTTTTCTTTTCAGGTTTCCTCTTTATAGCCATATCTAGGCCTTCTTATGAGCTATTTTTTTTAGTTTTTCAATTATTAATGATAATAAAGCAAAATTAGATCCAACAGAATAGCAAGTACAGATTATGTGGTGATAAAGATGAAACCATTAATTACATAATAAGCAAATGCAGCAAACTAGTGAAAAATAATATACGATTAAACATGACTGGGTGGCAAAGGTGATCCACTGAGAATTGTGGAAGAAAAATGAAATTTGACCATTCTACTAAAAGGTATGTGCAACAAACCAGAATCTATCTTGGAGAATAAGATGCAGAAAATTCTCTAGGACTTTGAGATACAAACAGATAACATTATCTCAGCAAGAAGACCAGATCTAGTGATAGTCGATGAGAGAGAGACGGAGAACTTGCTGTCTGGTAGACTACAAAGTGAAAACCAAAGAAAATGAAAAGAGAGACAAGTACTAAGACCTTGCCAGTGAACTAAAAATGTTATGGAACATGAGAGTGACCATGATACCAATTGTAATTTTTGTGCTAGGAACAATCTCCAAAGGCTTGATAAGGCGATTGAAAAAGACGGTAATTGGAGGACAGGCAGAGACCATCCAAACTACAACATTATTGAGATTGGCTAGAATACTGAGAAGAGTCCAAAAGATTTGAGGGGACTTGCAGTCACTTAGATTCCAGTGAAAGGCCATCAACTAATACTTGTGTGAAAAACTCACTAGGAGTAATGATAATAATAGAATAAGACATTATGTGTTTTAATGTTATGCTCTGTCATCAAATAAATAATGGACCATTTTGTTTTGGTGGTAAGGTAAGAAATGAAAGGAAAAGAACAAATTACACATCAGAACAAAAAGAAAAAAGAAAGAAAAGAGTGAGAAAGTTGTAATGTTATAAATAAGAAACTTATCATCTGGAAGAGGAGAAAAAAGATGAAGAAAAAATACAAAGAAAAATCAGAAGAAAGAGAATCAACCAATATTTTCAAATTTATTCATCAAAATAAAAGAAATCTTATAAAAAATGATTTATCCATGGACTCTGCTAATTATAATAATACCAGTTACCACTGATGTGAGTATATTCTAAAGACAAGTTAAAGCAAATAATCACTGAAGAATAAAAAAACATCTTCGGCAAATAACTTTTCAGACAATATTTTTTTAAAAATACTTCAGGAAGAATCTTTTTAAAATATGTATGTTTTTCCAACTCTTGTCTGATTTGTCAAAATGTAAATGAAAACTGCTGTAAATTATGTGTGAAAGCCGACAGCCTTCTATCAAATCAGCCGCAAAATGAATACATGAAAAAAGTGTTCAGCTTTTTTTCATTTTGGTTATCACATACAAAAAAAATGTATAGGCTCTGTATGAAATATGAATGCCTTGTGCACTTGAAATTAAAACACAGCTTAGTTGGCAATGGTTATCCTGAGAAATAAATAAATAAACAGGGGAGATAAGCAAGAGTTGGCAAGCTCCAGATAAGTATTGGGAATTGTGGGAAGGTAAGTTTTCTGTTGATTGAATTTTGTGATAGACAGTCTTGTATGAAAGTGGAATTGTAAAATGAGGCAGAAAAAAAAAAAAAAAAAAAAAAAAAATTAAAAAAAGTTTAAAATAAAAATATTGAGAGAAATGACTAAAAAACAAAATTTTGAGTTTGTTTGTTTTTTAAATGCAAATAAAACATTTCAAAAAAATAAATAAAAGAATGAATGTGAAGAGTAGCAAAAAACCGTAAAAATCCAAAGAAAGTTTTATACAAAGAGGAAAAATACAAAGACAGGAAATAAAAATAAAATACTTTGAATATGTGTTTCAATTTATTCAAGATTAAATGTAAAAAAAATATAGCTGGATTACAATAAATGATTGTAGGGATAAAATACAAGGGTGAGTCAAAAGTTTTGCAATATTTTGTTAATATGAGGTACAATTTGGGAGCAGCTCTGGATGCTTTTGTCAAGGTTGTGAAGGTGACAAACTACACTGGATTGTAAGATGCTGAGCTCACCTGATACTTTCCAAGTGCTACTTACCAGGTTTGCCTCTATGGTGAGGAATGTGGCTTCAGATTCCACAGTTTAAACCCAAACTGAGCAAGCCAGATCGTTGATCAGTTCATGCAACTGGACTAAAATTGCTTGAATCATCTTGCAAGTTAACTCTGGTCGACTGCCCCTTCACCTTTTGCCCAACAAATGTTTTTAGGGGCTTACATGGCATTATGATTCAGTTTGAACTCAGAAAGCATAAGGAGTGTCTCTATGGTGTAATGGTTAAAGCACTGGACTGCAGAATTGTAGTATGTGAGTTCCAACTCCAGTTGTACTATTACATTCACTTTTGGAAAAATACCTTTCTTGCAAAAGGCATGAACCCTCTTATCCTCCCAAATATGGATTAAATTGTACCACTAGTGTCCTTCTAAAAGGATAGATTTAGCATTAAATAACTCAAGAAGGTTGATATGCCATTAAATAAATGACAAACAAACAGAAAGCATAAATTCCTGAATTAGACTAAGTTGAACATTCATCTGTGCAGCTTTCATATACATAGAGTGAATCAATGCACAACATGACAGCACACCAATCACCATGATACTATCAACCAGAGCATATACCTACCATGGCTTAAATTGCTTCAGTCATGTGATATATGCACTGCAAACGAATATGTACCAGAATAATGCAAAACTTTTAAATCACACAAGTAATCATCTCTCTTAGATACTTTGCATGTCCGTTAGGGGCCCCAGATGACATACTCATATAAATGTTGCTAGATCATAAGACGGTTAAAGACAGAAAATTCTATCAGAATATCTACTACCTCCTAGCGTTCACATACTGTGTTGGCTTCAAAATTGGTATGATTCTTTAGAGTGTTGCAATTTTATGTTGTCTGTACATATTCGAGTATTCTAAAATTCTTAAAATAAAAACATGGGAATAGAATAATGAAAAAGAAGAGTAAGCAAATAACAAAACAAAAAGTTACTGAAAACAAAAAAGAAACAAAAAGAAAAAGGGCAGTTCTCATCATAGAAAATGAAATTGGTGACATGGATTCAAATCCTGAAACAAGTGAAAAACTAAAAATATACTTATTGTACTTAATACATGCAGAATATTTCATCATCTGATTTTATTCCAAGCTACCCCCACCCAGCAGACCAAGATCTATAGCTTTCAAATCCTGGATGTTTCAGTGTGTGCTACTGCTCTGGGAAAAGATATGGATCCATCTGATCTCCCTCTAGCAATGGGTAAGTAGTTGGGCAGACAGGGTTCTTTAGCCTTGGTTAGGCAACCAGTCTAGAATAAAGAAACTTTGAATTCAAGCCAACATTATTTCTCTTAAAAATTGACCTTGTGACATATTCTGCCAGTGGTTGAGGGGTTGGGAAAATACATAGCCCACCAAGGTTTTAACCACCATATTCACTGGTGGAATACAGATAAAAAGAAAGACTCACGAAAATCTGTTTAACAGCTTTGCCATGTAATAAATGGATTCTCCAGCTTAAAGCTCACACTGCAAATGTGGCCACATCAATAAATAAACTAACATTACAAATGTGGCCACATCAATAAATAAGCCACCTCACCAACAAACCATTTCATGTGTACAATATTTAAAAAAAAAAACAGTATTTTCCTAAGAAGCATCTGGACTAATTTTTTGGTTCAGTTATTTTGATATTTTTCCTAATACAATATTATTCCTACACAAATGTTAATAATTTCCTTGTGTCATATAAAATGATTACCACTAATTTTTTTACATTGCTTTTTACTATGTCATATTAAATTGACTCTAACAAGCATTGCCCTTAAGACCAAAATTGAAACAAATATTCTCCCATAACTCAAACTAACAAGTATTGCCATTAATACAATTAGCTACACTAACATATTACTAATACTTACTGATAAAAATCAAATTTTTTAAATTAAGTTTTACAAAAAAAAAACCTGTTAGTACGTATTATCTGAATATAGAAGCTCCACAAAAAAAAATAAAATATAATCAAGTGTTATAGTTACAAACAAAGGTTATCAAAAATAAAATCACCGAGGCAGACACAGATACACATTAAAAAGAATTTAAAACACAACAAACTAATGAAATGTGAAAGACAACAAAGTACCTATTCCACTAATATAACACAAGTACTAAAATGAGTAAAATTCACAAATAAACAAATAAAAAACACAAAACAAAACAAAAAACCTGGAAACTATGTAAATACAAGCCCAAACCTCTAAAAAAACAAAGCAATAAAATATCTTTAAGTAAAAACAATAAGAACAGCCAAATACCTACGAGTCAGAAAACAAAAAACATTTAAACATGCAAAAAAAGCTAACACCAAAAAACAAATAACCAAAAATTTAAAAAACAAATATGAATTTTCAAGAATTTCTAACAATATAAAATGCCAAAACATGAAATAATAAAAAAAAAAAAAAAAAAAAAAAAAATCCTTCAGTATAAAATGGAAAAAACATTTAAGAGAAAAAAACCAGACACCAAATTATCACAAAATGAATAAAACAATATTCAACAAAGGAAATAAAAACATTGAATTGTAAAAAAAAAAAACATAAATAAAAGAGTGAAAAATCCAAAACTAAAAAAAAACAAGATAAAACAAATCAGTTGCCAAAGCAAAAAAGTCTACGTCCTCATCAACACCAAGATAAGAATTCTTGGCACAAAATTATTAGACACACAATATCAAAGCTTACTTCCCACTAACCTCTTCATCTGCCAATTCTTACTTATTAATCCATTGGCATTTATTGCCTGGCCATCTAATTTCTAAGCTTCCACATAAAAGGAATATGTGCTTCCCTCTTATGCTGGTCTTTTACCATTTTTCCCCCCTATCTTCATTCCTTCATTTCTTTCAGCATTCATTCACATTTGTTATTATCTCTTGTATAGCATGGTTTTATTGAAAGAACCAAACAGGAACAAAACAAAAAAGAAACAAAATGGTTTTTCTCAATTGAAGAACTGCAAGTTAGTACTAAGCATCCATTTCATCCTGATTTTAGTCATTCTGTCTAAAAAGCCGGGACAAATAGAAAAAGAAATAAAATACAAAAAATAAAGAAAAATATTCCATGGAAGGATTAGCTGCTTGTATCGTCCTTCCTTTTGCAATTGGCAATCATGGTCGTAATCAACCAGAGCCTGGAAAATGCTTACAAGCCCCTGCAATCTGGGATGACAGGTATGGAAATCTTTACTGTCTGCAGACCCCAGTATTTCTCAACATCAAATCACACCATGACATCCAATTCCAACATGTTCATAAAATAAAAATCAGCCAATAATCTAAATTGCAACTGGTATCACTAATGGTGGATAATGCCCATTGCAAAAAATAGGATATGAAAGGTGTGCTCACATATGGGAGTTACTGTTATACTGATTGCTGTACGAATATGAATATTGAATTAAAGGTTCCCAAGCTGAAAAATGTACTGCCAACAGAATTCTGCCTTACTGTTGCCACCATTAAAATATTTTCTTCTTTTAAAAGTTCAGCATATTGACCTTGTCCAGCTCAGGCATTTCCTTCTTTTATCCCAAGTTTTTGATTTACACCCTGACTAGTTAAAGTGTTTCCCTCTTAACCCCCAAGTCTATGATCTACACCTTGTCCAGGTTAAACATTTCTTTCCTTTACCCCCAAGTCTATGATCACTAGGCCATTGGCCAAATGTGTGTCCTGGATATGATATTAAGCAATTTGGTGATGAGGCTCTACTAATGCTGGAGCTTTAGGGAATGCAGAGTACTGGGGTTCAATCTTAGGTTGAGTCATACCAAAGACTCAAAAAATGGTACTTGATGCCACCTTGCTTAACACTCAGGATTATAATTTAAGTATCAAGGATAAAGTGGCGCAATCCATGGAAGAAGTAGCACCCTCCCTTACACCTTGGTGTGGTAGCTACTGAAAAGGGAGCTTTCAGGTCACCCTCGACTAAGGTTGCCAACTTTGCTTACTATGATCTACACCTGGTCCAGCTCATGGGTCTCCAACTTTTACACACCAAGTCTATGATCTATACCTTGTCCAGGTCAAACATTTCTTTCCTTTACCCCCAAGTCTATGATCTACACCCTGTCCAGATCAAGTGTTTCCTTCTTTTACACAACAAAGTCTATAATCCAAATAAATATCAAATCTTGAAATATGGAAAGAAAAACTTTATCAGTTCATGAAGATTACTAAATAATCAGTATTATATTTTACATTTAAACATTTTTATTTTAAAGAAATCACTAAGAAACAAGTCTGTCAATACTATGAACCCTGAAAAACTTCAGACATCCTCATACTCAACATAAACATGCCTAAACAGTTGTGATATCTAAGGTTACAAATTTTACCTCCTTTTTTTTTAATATATATTTATAATATTTAACCTAAATAATTTGCAAACAGTTACATGCTTTCAAGTATTCTTATCTAATTTTGTTTATTTTTAAACAGGTCTGTTTGACCTATTGATGGACCAGGATCGAACAGGATCTACCACTCTGGAATAAAAAGGGGAACTGAGAATGATGGCCAGAAATGGATGACTTTATTCTCCTCACAACTGAATTTACTTTGAGTGAATTTTTGTTTGTTTATTATTTAAAGGCATATCAATCTTCTTGGGTTATTTAATGCCAAATCCATTCTTTTTAGAATGACAGTAATCATATTATTTAACCCATAGCTGAGAGGATAAGGGGGTTCATACTTTTCCCAAGGGTATTTGTCCGAAAGTGAATATAATAGCAAAACTGGAGTTTGAACTTGTGTACTACGATTCCTCAGTCCAGCACTTTAATCATCACATTACGGGGACCCCACCCTTTGGGTGAATAATTGATTTAAAGGATATGTCAACCTGTCTGGAGTTATTTTATGCCAAGACACTTGGAAATTGTGCACTTAATACATTAATATTTACATTGTTTTTGTTGAATTTCTTCTGAGTTTTTTCCCATGGTATTATTTTTCTATCTGCTAGTTTATGGCATATATATATCCTGACCAAAGCAGTTCAAGCTGTGGAAGGTACCTACTGTGCTTGGTTGATAGTGTACTGACATACTGTGCATTGTTTCACTCCATGTGATTTGATAACCACACAGATGAATATGCAACATAGTCTAATTCAGCAACTTATGTTTTATGAGTTCAAATTCGGCCATAATGCTGCAAAGCAATCAAAAACCTTTGTTGAGCAAAAGGGGCAGTAACCAGATGGTTCAAGAAATTTTGCTTACATTACAAGAACCTTGATCAGGCAAGCTCATGTTGGCCAAAAACTGGATTCTAAAGCCATTAAGCCAAATTCGTCAAGTAGCCCTCAAGTGAGCTCCTTACAGTCCAATATGGTTTGTCACCTTCACAATTTCAACAGAAACATCTAGAGTTACTGAATTGTATTTCACATTGCTAAAATATAGCAACACTTTTGACTCACTCTATGAATTTATTTCTTTTGTTTTCAATAATGATCTAAACTGAATGAATCTTTGCAGTTGTAATACTGACCAAACTTGACAAGTAGATAATATAACGTAAGGAAATCTCCATGTTTATCTGGGATCATCAGTACTTACTTGAAAAACATAAATTACAGTATTTAGCTGATGCATGAATTCTGTTGTTTATTTATAATGCTAATCTAGCAAAACTTTGTTGCTAATCTTCTTTACTCAGATTACTCAGATTAATCAAGCCAGAATATCAGTGACTGCTTTCTCCAAATCACAAGTACCACATCTTTAACATTTTTTTGTTAATCTTGGAGTGAAGATTCATTGAAAACAGATTTCTGCCTTCATAGGTCAAGTAATAATTGTAATGGCTGCCTCAAAAGGTGTGGCACAATAAATTGGCCGGGCATCTCAAGCTTCAATGAAAGAATACATATTGGGTACCACTTCAGTCATTCACTTTCGTGATACAAATCTGCTCCAACAGGAATGATGGATACAATCAAATCATGGAAAAGACTTTTTTGATTGTTTGGCATTTCACTCAGGAATGTTCCTCTCCATCTTTATTTTAATATTACATTTCCTTCTGGATACAAAGAAGAACTTAGGGCCTAGTCAGATGGTGGGGGGTGCTGTAAAATACATTGATTGTATCTCTGCAGAGGGGTAGAACCCCTCCCCCAAAGTGTCCTGGATATGACACAAAACAATCTCAAGCCCCATTAGCTGGGACTGTATAATTCACCAACTGCATCTCTGCATAGAGTAAAACTCCACCACCACCTCCAACGAGTGTACTGGATATGACATTAAGCAATCTGGTGATGAGGCTCTACTAATGTTGGAGCTTTGGGGAATGCAGAGTACCCCTTCATTGTCACTGCTCCCTGGTCCACTCTGACCTGGAGTGGTAGCAACTGAGAGGGTCTTATCTATTGGTTGAAGAGAACTGTTTGATATTTAAATGGAGAACAGACAAATGAATTATCCTAAATTGAACTGTTTGATCATTTAACTGAATGTAAACAAATTGAATTGATAGTGTTACATTGCAATACTTAGAACCATTTAACTGTGTGCTAAAGAATGAGCTTAGGCTCGTTTAAAATGTTATCAACAAATGTGTTAACAAATCATATATATTTCATATGTATTTATAAAGAGGATTTGGCATTAAATAACCAACAATGGTTGATATACCATAAAACCCAACCAAACTAAATCTTATATATTTAATATAAATGTATAAAGAGGATTTGGTATTAAATAACCAACAATGGTTGATATGCCATAAAACACAACCAAATCAATCATATACATTTAAATATGTATGTATAAAGAGGATTTGGCATTAAATAACCTACAATGGTTGATATGCCATAAAACACAACCAAACCAAATCCTATATATTTAATATATATGTATAAAGAGGATTTGGCATTAAATAACCTACAAGGGTTGATATGCCTTGAAACCCAACAGAAACTAGGAAGAACTTCATAGCTCTTCAAAAAGACTTACCAAAAATATCTTAAGGTATGTGGATTAAGAGTCATTATCTTAGGAAATAGACATAGTGACTTACATTCAAATCATGGATGAGGGTGTTTGCTTTTCCCTTTTGCACTAATGCCCTTGGAATAAGCATCAATCCAATTGTTCTCCCTCCTACCAGCTATGGGTAAATAGTAGGACAGACTGTATTCTTTAACCTTGTTGCAGCAACTGATCTAAGAGAAGGAAATCTCTGAATTCAAACCATTTAAACCTGGTTTAAAAAAATAACCTTGTGACACATCCTGTCAATGGTAGAAAGGTTTGGTAAACAGATACCATATATCAAAACTTGCTTGATCTTTGGCAGTTACTTGTTTATATGCAGAACTTAAAGTAATTCTTATATGATTAGTGTTGAAAAAGAACTTAAATTTAAGTCCACACAACTGAAAAGAGAAGCAGCAGTTTAGGCCTTCTATAAATAAAAAATACTGAGTCTCACTATTTTAGTAACGAGCTACACATTCTAGAGTGAATTTATGCAAGGCATGAGACAATTCTTGTTTTCTTTCTGTCCTAGTCTCCAGATTTGACCTCAGAACATTTTTTTTCTCATTGCTGAAATCTATGCAAAATGTCAGTCAATTTCTGAACATGAAAGAAAATAAGCTAAGAGACCTACATTTAATCCCTCAGAATTAATTCTAAAAGTAAACATGTTTTGAAGAAATTAATTGAAATAAATATATTGTAATGTCAACTTTTTTGTTTCATTTATATATGATCATTATCATCATGTCGTGCTGGTAGCACGGATATCCCTGACCCTCTCTTGCCACTTTTCCCTATTGTTCATCGCCTCAGGCTGGTCTTCTGGACAACATCCTGTATCCTCACATAGTTGCTGAATGTATGTTCATGCTGGTCATCCTGCTTTTGCACAGCCATGTGTGGGGTCCATAAGAGTACATCACTTATGAGTTCGTCCCTGCTTCTCCAGCAGTGTCCTGCATGTCTGGTTTGTCTAACAATCATTTATATATTTATATATATATATATTCAGGGAATGTAGGAAATATAGCTGAAAAATTCTGAATTCAACTAAACCTACTTAAAAATTGACCTTGTGTCACATCTTGCCCAAAATAAAGGAGTTGGGTAAATGCATATATACACTCATAGGGTTAAAAAAGGACTTTTTTTGCTTTTTTAAAAAATTTTATACTCATTCATCCAACTAAAAATGCTATCCGAGTTGTCCAGCGGGGGGCAAGAAACTAAAATAAAAAATAAAACAATATATGGTTTGCAAAAAAATTATGATGATCACAACTAAATACTAAAATGTAGACACACACACACACACAGATATCTAACATCAAATACATACATTAGCATGCATACATTTGAATCATTTAATTCCACAAACTGGGTGGAAATGTAATGAAAAACTCAACAGATTAAATCAATTCCTGTAAAACCAAAAATAAAATACGAAAATAAAATATCCCACAATTCCACTTACACCAAAAGTTATTCTTTGGTCCTTTGCCAGCTCACACATGCACTTGGCAAATGCTAGAAACAAGCCACCCATACTTATAACTTTTATTATATTAACTAATTTGATTGATTGATTTTTAAAGCACATCAAACTGTCAAGGGTTATTCAATGGCAAGAGGTTAAAAACTATATGTTCTATGTTATATTTTTTTGTGTAGTTGTTTCTTAAAGACCTTTTGCTCATCAAACATGAACAATTTTAAACAGATCAATTTCACCCATAATTGAGACTCTAACAAGTATTGCCACTTCAGGTCAGAATGGAACTAGGGCTAATTACAATGAGGGGATACTTCCCACTATTCAGATCTCTGGAACTGGGGCCTATTCATTCTTTTATTTGTCGACTTATTTGCTTATTCCTCAGAGCTTAATTATAAGTTGTTTTTTTTTTAAATGAAGATGCAAGTATGAACTTTACTAACTAGAGCCTTGAACATAATACAATACCAGAATGATTTACATATAACATCCACCCCAGACTTTGGATTAAGAAATTCTGGAAAAATGTTAAGTATATTATGCACTGACTTTTGAGAAATTCGAGCAGCTAAATCTAACCTGAATTTAACATTGACTCAACTTTTTACCAGATTTACGGACAAAAATAAGACTTGATATTGTTTGTGTCTTAAGACACAAAGATTTCACTGTATTTAGAGCAAACACATGGATATGTTCACAAAAATGCTACAAGCTTGTGGTAAAAATACATTCATAGCAGCAGAAACAAAATTATAAACAAACACATTCCAGTAGATATTTTTCTTTAACAGCATGAAACACATTAGCTTGGACTATAGATATAATTTACTTCCAGCCATCCCATTTTGAATATGGGGAGGGATGGGGAGTGAAATAAGTTAATTATATAGTTCTTGCCTATGATATGAACCTCTAATTTTTGTGTTGAAAAATCCTAAAAAAAGAGTGCATTTTATAAACAAATAATTACAGTACTCTCAAACCAGCAAGGGGCATAACTCTTAAATGAAAGAGTAACAAAAAGATATGTGAATGCTAAAGACTGTGTCAAGTATCAATGCGATTAACAGCAAGTCAGAGATTTGCTTTGCTGTTTCTTTGAAGGTCATGTGTTATTAGAACTTTTCTTATCACAGGACAAGAACAGGCATCCTCAGGTGCTTTTTCTGGAGATCTTGTCAACATTGTTTTTCTGCTGTCTCTCTTTCAAATTTTATCATCATTTTTTTTCTGTATGTATTTCCTTTTTTTTTTAACCATCTTTTCTTTTTTCATTTGCACTTTTTCTTGAAGTCAATCTCTGCTTTCTTTTCCTGAGTTTTCTTCCTTTAACTTGTTTTTTTTTTGCCTTTTTCTTTCTCTCCTTTCTTCATTTTTCTTTATTTTTTACCATTTTTCTTCTTTCCTTCATTGTTATTGGTTCTATTTTTTTTTTTTTTGCTGTTTTTCATTTCTTTTTTTCTTTCCTTTTTCCTCCTTCTCATTTCACATTTTCTTCTTTATCTTTTTCTTATCTTAATTATTTTTCTGCTTCCTTCCATTCTTTCTCTCTTTCTTTCGTTTTTGAATTTTATCATTTTAAAATCTTTCAACCAATGTTTTTTTTTCTTTGGTTGCCTTTTTTTTTAAACTTTGTTTTTCTTGTTTTGGAAGATTTCTTTGGAATTGTCAAGTTAAATTCTTTTTTCAGTTTTTTCCTGTTTGCAACTTTTGTTTTATCAAAGAAACAATTCTTTCCCTTGAAAAAACTGGATCTAACAACTTACATCCTGTGTGTACACCTGTAAATAAATGAATACCCATGATTATGTGGATATGTGCATATACAGGCGATCAAAGAGGCTAAAATTCATTTTCAACTCATGTTTATGCTTGTACTGAGTGAGAATGAATATGTTAATGTTATCATTGGGATGTTTCAGCAAGTGCCTTGTACAAACAATGTATGTTCAAAAAGACTGAAACTGTATTTACCAAAATGAAGAAGGAATGGATTATTAATTTTCTCTAAAATAGTCCCTGACACTCAACATTTATTCCAACACTTTAGAAACTGCGCTTTTGAAGTTGTACCAGGGTATTTCTGTTAGTGTTCTTCACATGCTTAAATCTTAATCTTGAAATAGATTTTCACCTTCGAAAAAAAGAAAAAGTTGAGGAGAGCTAGGATGTCTGCTAAATATGAAGAGTGCTGCCTAGGTACAATCCTGTGTTTTGCCAAAAACTGCAAAATACAAACTATGGAGAATTGGAATTGACTCAAACTGATGTCTCAACATCAATTCTATAAGAATCAGCTGAAAAGTTTATAAGTTGAGAAAGACCTGGTAGTCCACACACTTCTTCTATCAGTGTTGCTGTGCTTGGATCCATCGTCAAAAAAGTTGTCAATAACAGTGATAACTTTTCTAGCGTTGTCTGCACTTACAACTGTCAAATTATCTCTTGTCTACACTCACAACAGTCAAATCATCCCTTGTCTGCACTCACAACTGACAAATCATTTCTTGTCTACACTCACAACTGTCAAATCATCCCTTGTCTGCACTCACAACTGTCAAATCATCCCTTGTCTGCACTCACAACAGTCAAATCACCCTTTGTCTGCACTCACAACTGTCAAATCATCCCTTGTCTGCACTCACAACTGACAAATCATTTCTTGTCTGCACTCACAACAGTAAAATCATTCCTTGTCTGCACTCACAACAGTCAAATCATTCCTTGTCTACACTCACAACAGTCAAATCATTTCTTGTCTGCACTCACAACAGTCAAATAATCCTTTGTCTGCACTCACAACAGTCAAATCATCCCTTGTCTGCACTCACAACAGTCAAATCATCCCTTGTCTGCACTCACAACAGTCAAATCATCCCTTGTCTGCACTCACATCTGTCAAATCATCTTTTGTCTACACTCACAACAGTCAAATAATCCCTTGTCTGCACTCACAACAGTCAAATCATCCCTTGTCTGCACTCACAACAATCAAATCATCCCTTGTCTGCACTCACAACAGTCAAATCATCCCTTGTCTGCACTCACATCTGTCAAATCATCTTTTGTCTACACTCACAACAGTCAAATAATCCCTTGTCTGCACTCACAACAGTCAAATCATCTCTTGTCTGTACTCACAACAGTCAAGTCATCACTTGTCTAATATGATCTTCCATCAGCATTCTCATCAAACTTTGGTATCATATCTTTTATAATTGGAATTTTTATCATTCTAAATTTTGATATGAATTTTTTAATAAATTATTAATCCTGTTAATATAACATTTTAAAGGAATGAAAACCACTCCAAATATCATCAATACATATAATCAACAGATTGTCGACGAATCTATTTACCCAACTCCAGTGAGACAAGATCAATTTTTAAGTGGAGTAAAGTTGGTTTAAATTTAGAGATTTTCTTCTCCGAGACTAGTTAAGGCTAAAGAACGAAATCTGCCCTACAATTCACTCATAGCTGGGAACTACCAATGCATTCACGCTTTTCTGAAGAGTATTAGTGTAAAGTAAAATGCAGACTGCCTCATCCAGGATTTGAACTCAGGTTGTCAATTCCATTTCCTATGAGTATAAATGTTACACTAAGCATGTTCCTGTCAAAGAATGTACAGTTTGATATTAGATCCAAAATTTTACAACAGATAAGAGAGGCCTGAAAATGAGCAGGGTCACAGATGTATGTCTCTAATTGATGATATTAACCAGCTTATTGGCCTATTGGGTAGCGTGTTCATCAATGGTCCGGGAGACCTGGCTTCAATCCCAGGTCGTGTCATACCAAAGACTTTAAAAATGGTACTTGATACCTCCTTGCTTAACATTCAGCAATATAAGGTACGTATCAAGAATTAAGTGGAGCAATCCAGGGAAAGGAGTAGTGCCCTCCCCTGTAGTAGCTATTGAAAAGGGAGCCTTCTGGTCACCCTCAACTACAGTTGCCAACTTTACTATCGGTTGCCAACTTTACTATCGGAAAAGAATGGAAGATTGTCAAAGAGGAGCAAGTTGCTGACTAGGATACGAAACTGCCTGCTAGAGAGCAAGGGCAAAAGAAATGGTTGGAAAACGACAATGGAATCCATAATGATATGAAATTTATATACAGCAATGTCCACATGGGTTCCCTTTCCTGATATTAGTTCAGGGGGCTGACAAAGAAGCTAAGGCACTGGATGTCCAGGCTAAGGTTTTTGAGTTCTCTGTAAGTTCATGGATAACTTGTTAGGGCTATACTTTGGAATGTACATAGGGTAAGGTGGCTTGGTCACCAAACGATATGTTCTAGTTGTCGAGGCAAGTGAAGGAGCTGTCAGTCACATGAGGGCTGTGATAATAAGAACTAACCTTTGTAGAATGTGGGGTAGTATTCATCTACTTTTGATGGGATCAGGAAAGCATCCACAGCTTCAATCTACAGTGCTTTCTGATTGGTCAAAAAATGGCTTAATTCTTTGTCATGTGATTGTTCACCATTACATCCACTAGTAGGTCAATGACGTCAAACAATCCACAGGTCATTCTATTTTTTAACTGGTATAAAGAGTTTATGAAGGTGCCCGTGGTGTAATGGTTATCGTTGTAGGAAATGGACACGGCGACACAAGTTCAAATCTTGGACGAGACTGATTGCATTTCACATACCCTTGGGAAAGGTATGAATCCAACTATTCCCCCTCCTGCTATGGGTAAAAAGTAGGGCAGACTAGGTTCTTCAGCCTTGGTGAGGCAACTAGTCTAGGAGAAGGAAAATTCTGAATTCAAACCTGTTAAACTCCGCTTAAAAATTGACCTTGTGTCATATCCTGCCTGAGCGGAGGGGTTGGTAAATATGATAAAGAGTTTATGAATGGTAACAAAATTTGACTCAGAGTGTGACATTGATAACAGAGGTCTTTCATTAAAGCAAATTTGTGTATAATAAACTCAAAAGATCTTACACTAACCAATAGAAATACATTGTAAAGGGTTTTATAAAAGGAATGCATTAGAAAGAGTTTTACTATAGGAAGGCATTGGAAAGGGTGTTACCATAGAAATGCATTAGAAAAGGGATTTTACTCAAAGAATGCATTGGAAAAGATTTTAATATAGGAATGCATTAGAGAGGGTTTTACAATAGAAATGCATTAGAAAGGGTAAAGTAAAATGCAATAGGTATGCATTGGAAATTATTTTTACTACAGGAATACACTGGAAAGAGTTTTACCTTGGGAATGTATTTGAAAGGGTTTTAATATAGAAATACATTGGAAAGGATTTTTACTCTAGAAATGGATTAGAAAAGGGTTTTTACTTGAAGAATACATTAGAAAAGGGTTTTTACTTGAGGAATACATTGGAAAAGGGTTTTTACTTGAGGAATACATTGGAAAAGGGTTTTTACTTGAGGAATACATTAGAAAAGGGTTTTTACTTGAGGAATACATTGGAAAAGGGTTTTTACTTGAGGAATACATTAGAAAAGGGTTTTTACTTAGGGATACATTAGAAAAGGGTTTTTACTTGAGGAATACATTAGAAAAGGGTTTTTACTTGAGGAATACATTGGAAATTATTTTTACAATAGTAGTACATTGGAAAAGGTTTTAAATCCCAATACCATCCAATCATTTGTTCAAAGGACTGTCAAGTACTGAACAGCTTGACAATAGTTCCAAACAGAGAAAAGAGCATTGAAGAGGGTGGGGAGGGTCACACACATCTTTCTGTAATTGATGACAACTAAGAGTTATTATTATTTGTCCATAAATTAAGAGGTTGCAAAAGAAATAAATATCAACAATTTAAGAATTATTTGATATTTGTATCAGCCGGAAAAATTAAAACAGGAGTTATTACAAAATCTACTTTTCTAGAAGACAAAACAAGCCATTTCTTGGTTTGGTTTGGTTTTATAGCATATCAACCATTGTAGGTTATTTAAAGCCAAATCCTCTTTATACATACATATTAAATATATATATATGATTTTTAAACATTTTCTTGATAACATTTTTAAACAAGCCAGAGCACACAGTTAAATGATTTTGATTACTGATATGAGCAATTCTATTTACTAGCAATCATTTGTTTGCATAGAGTTAAATGGTTTAAAGCTCTGCCATATAACAGTTGTAATTTAACATCAGTCATTTGCTTGCACACATGATATGTAAGAGATTAGTTTTTCAGTAATTTCATTTTTAAATAAGCCAAAACCAATTTGTTTGTACACCAGCACTACTAATACAGTCCTAAATGGTCTCAATCATTGCCATCTAAAATTTATAATTCTATTCAATATTAATTATTTGTTTGCACACAGTGAAGTGGCTACAAGTATTGTTATTTAACACTAACTATTCTATTCAGCACTACTCACTCACTTGCACACAAGTAAATGCTTCCAAGTGTTGCTATGCATCACCAACAATTCAACCAAACATCAGTCACTTGCTCACACACTACTAAATGCTTAAATAGTTCCATTTCAAACAATTTGATTTAGCATAAGTTAACAAAGTTAAATGGTTCCAAGTTCTGTTATGTATCACTAACAATTCAATTAAACATCAGTCATTTGTTTACACACAGTTAAATGATAAACAATTTAATTTAGCATAAGTCATTTGTTGCACTCGGTTTAAATGTGAAACAGTTCTATTTGAGCCATCGATAGGAACCTATCAGGTACTACCACTCCAAGCCAGAGTGGACCTGGGAGTGATAGCAATGAAGGGGTAATCCACATTCTCCCAAAGCTCCAGCATTACTGAAGCCTCACCATTTGAGTGTTTAGTATCATATCACGCACAATTTTTGGAGAGTCTTACCCCTCTGCAGAGATGCAGACAGTGTATTCTACAGCCCCAGCTGACTGGGCTTCTCATTCCTTGATGACATTATGACATGTGACAAAAAAGAGATTGTATATGACAGTGGAATTCTGTGCAGTGGCTTAGTCAAGCCACAAAACATTTGCCCAAACCAAAGCTGCATCAAAAGAAATTTATGATCACTATTTTGTGGCTGGCAAGTGGAATCATCCACTGCTTCTTGTACCAGACATTATTTTTTTTTGAATCATCTGTTAAATAAATATTTAAAGAGTTTATAAAACAATTTCTCTTTAATCATTAAAAATTAAAGATATGTTCAGACAATTTTTTTGAAAAAAGCAAAATACATTTTTTTCAGAATGATTTTCTATAAATGTAAACTCTGCATTGTTTATAGCAAAAATTATTTTAATCAATGGGTATTGAAACAGTGCTCCAGGCTTGAACAGAGGTCTGTCATGAAATTTATGGTGGTTGTAAAGTACAAACCATGTGAAATTTACAGAAGGATGTGTGATGTGTACAGAAAAGCATATTTTAGTCAAAACAATTTTTACAAATGGGCTAAACATAGGTTTGCCATGATAAGTCTGAGTTGAAAAGACAATTCTCATCAAACTCTGATATTATATCTTTTATAATTGTAATTTTATCATTCTAAACTTTGATATAAATTTTTGAATAAATCATTAATCCCATTCCTATAACATTTCAAAGGAATGAAAACCACTCAAAATATCATCAATACATATGGTCAACAGATTGTTGAGGCATTGGTTAGTTGGTTGTTTATGTTTTATGGGATATCAACTACTATGGGTTATTTAATGCCAAATCCAGTTCACATATATTAGATATGCATGATTTGTAAATACATATGTTGCATAGGACCAAAAAACCTTGTGGCTAAAAGAAAAAAATTCGCAGAAAAGAAACACTCAAAACTTGGATTTCAAGGAAGAAATTAGTAATCGCTTTTATTCTAGTGGACTGTAGTTAAAAAAGTTTGTTCAATAGTGTTCTTCCTAGCGTTCTCTTTTTCTTTGTCACAATCAAACATCTCCTTTCCCTCCGCGCACTTCAGCTAGCATACATAATAAAGATTCACCCTCCTCTTCTTGGCAATGACTGCGGCGTTGTTCTCGTTGACCTGTTGATACTTTCATATCAGTCGGATTGCTGACAGGCTGGGGTATGACATGGTTTGGGGCATCGTGGGCCTCTGTTGAACCTGTTTGGAAACCTGTTTTGAACTGCCAAAATCTCGCTACTTGATTTCCTTATATAGCGATTTGATGGATCAATTCAAAGGTTCCTGAAGGTTCGATGATCACCAGTGAGAACAGTAGTGCAACGCGTGATTATTTTAAAATCACGCTTGAACTCTACAGGTCACTCTGCCTGCATGAGTGAGGTTTGTGACATTTTTGATCGTCAGACCTATATACCCAATGACTGATGACAGCTGATGTGTTCAAACATTCTCCAACTTTGAGACCGTCGCAATTCAATGACAGCACCTGTCCATAATATTACACATATATTGTAGAGAACATACCTTAAAAAAAAAAATAAACAAACATTGCTCATTTGCTTGCACACGAGTAAATGGTCTCAAGTATTTCTATCGAACATGAGGGAGTTTATTTGATATGATTTCATTGCAAAGCCAAAAAGTTGTTATAATTTCTCACTACAGTTTTACTTGCAGAGATTTAATGGTTTTAAGTATTGCTATTCAACAATAATTCATTTGTACTTGGTTGATAGGTAAGTTGGATGGCTGAATTTTCCTAAATTGTAAAAAGTGTTATATTTTTAGGTATAACCCTGTATCTCTCAAGAAAGAGAAAACATCATTCATGTTGATGTTCTCAAACATATCTTTCATGCTATCTATTTTAAAATGTCGCTCTCTTGTGATAGCTAGAGCTCCACATTCCACTAGCACATGTTTAATGGAGTAAGGTGTCTGGCATATCAAACATTGTGGTGGCTCTCCCTACTTGAGTATAAAGAATGAGTGAGACTTGTGTGGCCAATCCACAAATGAGACATAATGACTCGTTGATTTTTTGAAGGCTGGTCTCCATTCTCTTTATTTAGAAGAGTTTGTTGTTCATGTTGTTATTCGAGTGTTGTTGCTATTTTGTAAGAAATAGTATACGGAATGGAGATATTGTTGGGGCTCAGATCTAAGGCCGCTTTTGGCTGCTGAGTCAGCTCTTTCATTTCTGTTCACTCCGATATGGTTTGGGATCCAACACATGATTATTTCTTTATGACTAAATACTGAGTCTAGTCTACTCAACAGTTAAACAATTAATAAGTTCTCCAGCTTCTTATTTCTCAGTTATGTTAATACAGAGAGAGAGTCAGAGAATATGATAAATTTGTTGTTTGTTCTTAGAAATGATGTTCAGAGCAATGTCAATGGCACATACTTCTGCAGTGAAGATTTTCATAGGAAAGGCTTTCTTCTGAATGGTCTTATTGAGAACAGCAGCACAGGCTGTTTTATTGCTATCCTTGGAGCCATCTGTAAATCTATATTGATGGTCAGGATGGTGTGAAATTTTTCCAGATAAGTGTTGGGATGTGTTTTTGTTCTGGGAAGTTTGTTTAATTGGAGAATTACTTGTGGTTTTTTGATGATCCAAAGTGGTATTTGTGGTAGGATGCTTTTATGTACATTTGTAACAGAAATCGCAGATTCTTGTAGAATAGGTTCCATTCGAAGGCCAAATGGTTTGATAGTTTTTGCTTTTTGTTCAAACTGTTGTTTGTATTTGGGGTTGAAGGTGCAGTCATAGGCTGGGTTGGATGGGTAGAATTTCAGTTTTGTGTAAATACTGCAGAGCCAATTTTTCACATCTGAGTTGTAGGGGTGCTTCATGGGCTTCGGTGTAAAAACCGACGACTGGAGAAGTTCTAAAGGCTCCTAAGACCAGTCTTAGGCCTTTGTGGTGGATGGGGTTGAGCTTTTTAAGATAGCACTTCCTAGCAGATCTATAGATAAAAATACCATAATCTGACTGGGAACAGACTAGTGCTCTGTTTAATTTAAGAAGCGCTTGATGGTCAGCCCCACCCCCATGTTGTATGGGTGACTACTTGTAGGAGTTGTTGAGCGTGGGTGGTTTTAGTTTTTAAATATTCTATGTGTGAGATGAATGATAATTTCCTGTTGAAAATAACTCCCAGGAATTTATACACATTAATGACAGGTATTTCTGTGTCTTCTAGTTTTATGAGTGGGTCATTTTGCATTTTTCTCATTTGACAAAAATGCATGCATCTCATTTTGCTTTTGGATATCTTGAATTTTTTTGTGTTTGTCCAATGTGTTATTTTATTGATACATTGTTGCCGTTGATGTTCTGCAGTTCTCATATATTTTGATCTGGAAGTGATACAGAAGTTGTCAACATTGAGATAACCATCAATTCCAGGAGTAAGACACCTTGTAATACTGTTAATTTTTATATTAAACAGTGTCACTGACAGAATAATCCCTTGAGGGAATCCCTCTTCTTGTTTGTAGGAGATTAGAAAATATTAATCCGATTCAGACTCAAAACTGCCTGTCCGAGAGAAAACTCTTTATGAAGTTCGGCAATCTTCCTTGCAGTCCAAAGCTATGGAGATCTTTCATTATTCCTCACTTCCATCCAAGTGGTCTCATAAACCTTCTCCAGATCAAAGAAGACTGCTATCAGATGTTGTTTCTGGATATTGGCCTCTCATATAGAGGTTTCCAATTCGACCACATGATCCATTGTTGATCAGCATTTTTGGAAGCCATATTGAGAGTTGGTAATAAGGTTATTGGATTCAAGATACCAGACTAGTCTTTTGTTTACTATGCACTCCATTGTTTTACAGAGGCAACTATTGGGTGGTAGTTTGCTGGATTTGAGTTGTCTTTCTCAGGCTTAGATACAGGAATGATTCTTGCTATTTTCCATGATTCTGGGAATATTCCATTTATCCAGATATCATGGAATATTTTCAGAAGGTAATTGAGAGAATTCTTTAAGTGTTTTAGAAATTAATAATGAATTTCATCTGGGCCGACTGCTGTATTATGTGATGTTTGTATAGCTTCTTTAAGCCCAGCTGGTATAAATGGTAGGTTATATTTTTCTGAATTATTTGTTTTAAAATTCCGTCTTTGTTTCTCTGATTTGATTTTGTAAGAAATGAATTGTGGATTGGAGTTTTTGAGAGTAGAATTTTCTTAAAATGTCTTGGCTAATACTTCTGCTGTGTCTTTTCTTATAGTTGCCTCTGTTTGTTTTTCTGTGAGGTGTTTGAGGGTGGTTGGTTGGGGTTTTCCGGCGATTTTCCTAATCATCCTCCAGATTGTGTTGGTTTTGGTAGAGGAGCCCAGTTGGTTGACATAGTTTTGCCAACTTTACTTCTTGGCTTACTTAATGAGTTTTTGTGTTTTTGCCCTGAGGAGATTAGAGGTGGTGGGTTGCTTATTGAATTTATGTAAGGCAGCCTTACATAGATAGCTTTTCTGCAGTCATCATTGAACCAGGGAGTGTTGAGTATGTTCGAGGTTGAGGTTTTTGCTATAGATTTGTTTGCTATTTGTATCAATGTTTCCATGAAATATTTTGTTTGATCTGTGGTGTTAGGATCTTGGAAGAGTTTTATGTTCACAGAGGGTTTCAAAGACTTCCCAGTTTGCCTTGTTTAGTTTCCAATGAGGGAGTCTTACATCATGGAGAAGTTGTAGGATTTCAAGTAGGATGGGGAAATGGTCGCCACCACAGAGATCATCATGAACTTTCCACCCATAGTCCATATAGCTTACCGGATAGCATAAAGTGAGGTCAAGGGATGAGTAAGAACCTGTAAATGGGTTCAGGTAGCTATGAGATTTATTATTAAGTATGCACAGGTTATTATTTTGAATAACTTTCTCTAGGTATTTGCCTTTTTTGTTGGTTTTCTGGCACCCCCATACAGTGCTATGGCTGTTTAAGTCACCCAGTAATGAGTAGGGTTTTGGTATTTATTGGAGTAATTTATTCATTTTGATGTCACTGATGGGGTTGTGTGGAGGAATGTAGATGGAGCAGATGTGTATTGGTTTATGTAGTGTTGCTTTGACAATGATCGCCTGGAAGTCAATGTCTATATGAATTAGGCTTTGAGGTATGTCTTTCCTAACTAGGACCAAGACACCTCCAGAGGCTTTGTTTCCACCTTTGTTAAAATGGTTATAAGGATGACATTGTTTAGATTTAATGGAGCTAGATTCTTTTTGGAAGGTTTCTTAGAAACAAGCTATTTTGGGGTTGTGGTTGGTCAAAAGTTGTTGAAGTTCCTCATAATTGACCCAAATTCCTCTGCAATTCCACTGTAGGATTTTATTATTTTGGGTTTCATTGATTTTCTTTTGGAGAGCCATGTTTTAATTTTTAAGCGGGGTTTGTTTTGAGAGTAGATTTTTTTTATTGGTTTTGCTTAGATGTAGGGTCTCATCCTCCATTTCCATTGTTTCCAGGGCCTCAAATCTGTTTTTTGTTAGGGTAGTTCTTGTTCTTGAGGTTAATCTTGATCAATTTTATTCTAGTTTTGTGTCATACCTCTGTTCATTAGGAGGCGGTTTCTTTATAGCTTCCCCATAGGGAGACGTCTGTGATGGCCTAGCAATAAAGACTACTTCAAAGGAGAAGGCATTTGGGTTCTCTTTGTTTGATTTCTGTCTCTTGGTTTGGTGATTCTTTGCTGTTTGAGTTTTCTTTGGAGAGTTCTTTGTTTTCAGTAATTGTTCTTATTATAGTTTTCATTTCTTGGATTAGTATTCTCATCTCATTTCTAAGTTGGGTAATTACATCTAGTTTTATTCCAGTTTGGTTGTTTTCTTATGTTTGGTGTCCTTGTTGGTTTGCATTTGGTGTGTATCTTTTTGACATTTCAGAGTATTTTACTGCTTCTATTATTTTTCTTGCTTCTTGGAAAGTAATGTTTTTGGTATATTTCATTTTGTATGTATCTTTTTCTCTTTTCCAGACTTCACAATCTTTGAAATTTGCAGGGTGATTTTTTTTTGCAGTTAGTGCAGAATGCCTCTTTTTGACAGTCCGTGTGTTTTGTGTTGTTTTCGCCACATCTTCCACATACTTCCACTGTCCTGATGTTGTCTGAACCTCTGACTATTGAAACATCTAAGAGGGTTCGGTATATATGTTTTGACTTTTAATTTTATATATCCTACCTTAATTTCATGGGGGAAGGGACACTGGGGTATCAAATTTTAATATGTAAATGTTTGTATTTAAGGTTTCTCCATTTTTCTAATGCTTATTCTTTTAATGTCTGTCATATTTTGTTTTTTTTTAATTGGATTTTATTTAATCTAGTGTGCACAGAAAAGATAATACAATGTCATTGTCAGAGTTTTTCCATACAGATGCTGAGATAAATGCCCATCCATTGCTGGTATTGTGGTATTTTATTTCTACTTTGCTATGATAGTACCTGTGTTCTTGTATGCATACTATGGCTATATTATGCTCTGCCACAGACAGCATTAAGTTTTAACCTAATTAAAGTCCAGCTGTTCATTTTTCATTTTCCATAGTTGACCTTGTGAGTTTTGTTCTCACTTGCAAATGGAGTTTCTTAACTTTATTCAAAAGTTGGTCACATGACTTCAAAGAAGATTCAAGCTACATATCTAGTATATTTTCTGTACAATAGAATTCAATCCAACCCCCACTGTTATTGTTTTTACTAAACAATTAACCCTAAATTCACAAAAAGGTGAAAATTACAATATCATATTAATAATAATATCAATAATAATAGTAATAGCAAAATAATAACAACTACAGCTATAACTGATAAAAAAATAAAAATAAAAGAATGAAAAAAGAAGAAAAAATATGTATAAAAATAGAACACGTGGTTATTCACAAAAGTTTTTGCAATATCGGATCAAAGTGAAGTCATCATTTTGGAAATCAGATTGATTTCACTCACACCAGATTCAAGTATGCAATTTATTCATTTTCCTTTTTTTCTTTTCTTTCCTTGTAATTCTATTTCTCTCCTTTAAACTCAAATTATCGACCTCTTACAAGTTGGTCATAAAATCATAAAAGGAGCTTAGGCAAAAATCTCAATGCGATTTCTCCATGGCATTTGACGCCATACACAGAGAGAAGATGGAGCCAATACTACTATGTTATGGTCTCCCTAAAGAAACTGTCACAGCCATAATGATACTCCATAAAAACATCAAAGTAAAAGTTCACTGACTGGATAGAGACACAGACTTCTTTGACATTGTTGCTGGTGCTCTATAAAGGGATACATTAGCCTCATACCTGTTCATAATCTGCCAAGACGATGGACTTTGACAATCAATAGATCTAATGAAAGAAAATAGCTTTACACTAAAAAAAGATAAGAAGAAGATACCCCATACAAACTATTACGTTGCAGATTACACAGATGACATAGCGCTCCTTGCAAATACACCAACCCAAGCCGAATCCCTGCTGCATAGTCTTGAGCAGGCAGCAGGAGTCACTGACATCCATGTAAAGGCAGACAAAACAGAGTACATGTGTTTTAGTCAAGAAGGAGACATATCCATTCTAAATTGTGGTTCTTTGAAATTAGTAGATAACTTCATGCAGTTCAATAGCAGCTTCTCATCTACTGAAAATGACATCAATATGGGACTAGCGAAGGCATGAACTCCTATCGATAAGTAAGTCAGATTTATCCCATAAAATAAAAGGGAATTTTCTCCAAGCAGCAGTCATGTCAATTCTACTATATGGATGCACCACATGGACGCTGACAAAGTGTATAGAGAAAAAGCTAGACAGGAACTCCTCAAGAATGCTACAAGCTAAATTGAACAAATCCTGAAATAGCAGCTGTATGGCCACCTACCTCCTATATTTAAAACCATCCTAATAAGGTGAACATGACATGTGAGACTGAGATTGCTGGAGAAGCAAGGACAAAGTCATAAGTGACATTCTCTAATGGACCCTTTCACATGGACCTGCCAGTGTTGGCTGACCAACAAAACTTATCTACAACAGTTCTGTACAGACACAGGGTATAGTCTAGAAGACCTGCCTGAAGCAATTAATAGGGATGAAGGGCAAGAGAGAGTTAGGAAAATACATGCTGGCAGTGTGACTTGATGATGATGTAAACACTGCTTTTTATTGCCAACTCCTTAGGCAAAATTCACTATATTTATTGAATGGCCCTTGAGAGTGTGTATGTACACACACACACACACACACACACACACACACACACACACACACACACACAGTGAAACTCCAGATGGATGAATTTTCTACCCAACCACTTTGCTAAGATTATTTCCTTTCTTTATTGAAAATGAACTTGTTCTAATGTATACTGACCTTCTTCACCTATTTATTTTGGTCTCCACTGTGAATTGAGTTTTTAGAAGTAATTGTCCTATCTGGCCTACAAGATCTAGTTTGTATTTATCCAACCCCTTCACCATGACTATGTGAGACAGAGTCATTTTTTTTCAGCAGAGTATATTTGGTTTGAATTCAGAGTTTTCCTTATCCTAAACTGCTCTATCCTTCCATAACCATAGAAATTCAAAGGAGAGAATAATACAACTGAATATCCTTTCCTCATTCCCATCAGATGATAAGCCATCACTGACTATGCAACACTACTTCACTCAGTAATCTAGAATTCTATGCCATTGGAATAAACAGACTTGTATATTGTTGGTTGCAATAAATACATATGCATAATTGCCTCACTAATACATTTACGTTCTCCTTGGAAAATACAAAATTTTTTTAAAAAATTACTGCTTTTTTATAATTATATGAAATTGATTTATCAAGATTGAGTTTTAAACAAAAAAAACATTTAGAAATAAACATGCTGATCATCATAGTTTTCAAGTAGTTTGTGTTCTATAAATTGACTGTAAAAATAGTTTGTGTTCGATAAATTGACTGTACAAATAGTTTGTGTTCGATAAATTGACTGTACAAATAGTTTGTGTTCTATAAATTGACTGTACAAATAGTTTGTGTTCTATAAATTGACTGTACAAATAGTTTGTGTTCTATAAATTGACTGTACAAATAGTCTGTGTTCGATAAATTGACTGTACAAATAGTTTGTGTTCTATAAATTGACTGTACAAATAGTTTGTGTTCTATAAATTGACTGTACAAATAGTCTGTGTTCGATAAATTGACTGTACAAATAGTTTGTGTTCTATAAATTGACTGTACAAATAGTTTGTGTTCTATAAATTGACTGTACAAATAGTCTGTGTTCGATAAATTGACTGTACAAATAGTTTGTGTTCAATAAATTGACTATACAAATAGTTTGTGTTCTATAAATTGACTGTACAAATAGTTTGTGGTCTATAGATTGACTGTACAAATAGTTTGTGTTCGATAAATTGACTGTACAAATAGTTTGTGTTCTATAAATTGACTGTACAAATAGTTTGTGTTCTATAAATTGACTGTACAAATAGTTTGTGGTCTATAAATTGACTGTACAAATAGTTTGTGTTCTATAAATTGACTGTACAAATAGTGTTCTACAAATTGACTGCAGAAATAGTTTGTGTTCTATGAATTAACTGTGCAAATTGCAGGAAAAAAATCTTAGCATAAACTAATAGTTTTTTGCTTTTATTGAATTAGATAAATTTATGTTCTACTTTTTATTTTCTAAAATTTCTCCTGAGATTTTTGCAAGTCTCAAAAATATATTTTTATTTCCTAGCTTGAAGTAAACAGTATCAGAGAACTTGATACTTTGTAGTGAATAATAACTGTGAAACTTGTTTTTCATGTCCTCTTACTAACAAAGCCAGATGAAATACATTTTCCTTTTTCATGATGAAGTTTGATTCTCTCAACAACTAGGTTTATTTCATCACTCTCTCACACTTTTCCATATGCTTCAACCAAATGTCCCTTTAGTTCTTGTTTGCTTACAACAATTGTTCTGCCAAGACTCCCAAATATTGCCTCAATGTATATAATGGTATATGCAATAGTAATGTTAAAGACTTGCATGCACACAAATCATATTGCAAATGGTTGTTTTCACAAAAAACATACAAAACAGCATTTTTTTTCTACTTTAGGTAAGTGAAAACCATTTGGAATAATGATATTGCGTACCAGATTATTTTCATGTTCAAATAAGCTTTCATATCAATCCTATTACTTTCCTGATTTTACATAAAGGTAAGAAACCAAATATGCAGCCAAACTTATTTACATTTTTAATGTACTGAACAATATGTGAATAAACTCTGAATTATAAACAAAATCAGCAACAATTCTTGGTTCCTGATCAAATACTAAATCTTCGAAGAGTTTGTATTTCTAAAGAGCTTCCAATGTTTATATCTCATAGATACATTGGAAGACACAAAATATCTTACACTTACTTTTTTGGTTGGTATTACTAGATACAAATAAAATTTATCAAACTGAGAAAATCAGATAAGAAAGATTATAACCATAGGTCTAAACTTCCCTTTCATCTATGATAGGTCACGATAGTCAAAAAAGTAAGGCACTGTCGAAAACCAAAGAAAAAAAACAAATGGGTGAGTCAGTAGAATAATCAATAAGTAACTACCATAGATTAAAACCAACTAATAGCTTTCTTTGGTCGACTAAGTAAGGCACTATCAGACACAAACTGAAACAAATGATTTCTTGTTAAACAAGCCTCAGGTCTTCTTCCAAACAAATCTCTTAAATCAAATCTGAAATAAATAACTTTATTGTTGTTAAGTCATCTGTATAATTCCCAGTAAATTACTGTCTCCACTCAATCAAGTCTACGTTCATAATATCTATAGGCTATTATTTTATTATTAAATATCTCTTTCTTTTTTCTCTATCAATAACGATGATTATATTAAAAATATTACTTCAATTATCCTTACCAGCTGAACCCATCTCTATTCCTTACTTTAATATATATATATATATATATATATATATATATATATATATATATTAATGAATGAATCATTATAAAAACGTTTTTCACAAATCAAGAAAGTGTTCAAATACTTGATAGTAGAGCAGGATAAAACCTTAAGTAAATAATGTAGTAGAAAAAAATAATTAATAACTGTGTCCCATAAATTAAATCAAAAATATAAACAAGAACTGGATATATATGAAACTTTAAAAAATGACCTGATATTGGGGAAGACTAAGAATCTTTATTTTTTTTCATATGACTATTCAAACTGATATGATTTAATAAAAAGTCAATCTAGTGCACCGTCTTTTAGCAACTTTTGCTCAAAATTGAATGGTGCAACATTCACTTTAAAGATTATATTCCTGTGTATAGAGAATGTAAAAATCATTTTGCATCCCATTTTGCTCCAGATCCATGTAGTAAAATAAAACTTGCATCCTTATGGAAGGGTGTGTAAGCTATTTAGCAAGCTTTGCTAATCATTTCCCTGCAGACCCCTTTAGTATGAACAGAGATAATACTGGGTCACTTAAAGATCCACAAGATGAAACTCAGTTTTGAGTTTTTATCCTGTTTTATTATTATCTTATTTCATAGTTTAAACATATAGTGATACTACTCTAGAGAGATAGAGAGTGAAGATTATATATATATATATATATATATATATATATATATATTCGCATGCAAACACAAGCATGGATATAAATACATACATACATCTATGTCTGTGTATGTAAACACATACATATGTATATATAGATACATATGCACATGTAGAGAGGTTTAGATATATACAGACATGTCACTCCCACTCTATAAACATTACCATTATCTCTTCCACTTCCGTTAAAAAAAAAAGAAATACGGCAAGCAGTAGTAAATACATCAAAAAGCCGCCGCCGTTAAAAACCAAAAGTCAACGCAAAGAACGCAATTTACATAACTGACACTTCACAAAACCCAGCGAGAAAGTTTTCCTTTTGTAGCATAAATTCCGGTCTTTTTTTACCCCTTTTTTTTTTAACTTGCATAGCCCTAGGGGGCAGGATCAGAGTGTAGTAGGCTTGCCAATGATTACAGATTCTAATTTGTAGTGAGCTCTGTGTCCGGGTTTTGTTTTTTAATGCACGTATCTAATTGACTTGTGGTTCAGTATTGAGTCACTGCCACCTTTTTTGATGTCTGGCAACTGGACGCTTGTTGCTCTCCAAATTTCATCAGTAACTGACAGCCATGAATGTGTATTTATTTCTAAAAAGAAATGAATAACTTTGCGGTCAGCATCAATTTCATTCTATTCCATTTTTTTGATAAGTCGTTTTTAGTAAGTCATTTTTCTTTTTCTATTTTTTCTAGTTAAGTTTTCTCATAAACAGTTTACTCTCACCTCCTGGTTGCCATGGAGGATCTGCCAACAACCTTTTCTGCAACCAATTCTCCCAACAATGCACAAATCCTTTTTGGAGCCTTCCCAGATCATTCTGAGGGTTGCCAAACATCTCAGACCACCAAGGAAGCCTTCCCAGCTAAGCTCGAAGAACGAGTGGCCAGCTAGTGCTTTCGTTGCTGGCCACTCAAAAGCACTAGCTGGCTTGCCCTTCCAGGTTCTTCAAAGACACAAGAATGTATTCCTTCAGGTAGTCCTATACCACTAGGACAGAGACCAACAGAAGTTGTGACACCAGCCTCCTGGAATGTCCTGCAGAAAAGCCAGGAGGAATATGACAGGGATAGGGAGGAAAGGAGTGGCGAGAGAGGGTCAGGGATATCCGTGCTACCAGCACGACATGATGATGATGAGGGAGGAAAAGTATGCCCCATATTTCCAAGGCAATATCATTTTGCCCATCCCTGAGATATCCAAAGCCCTGGATCCCCAGCATTATCTAACTCATTGCAGTTGACATCAAAGCCAGTTGATTTGTGGGTTAAAGAAAGATAATTTTGAGGAGCTGATACAGCAGGCATCCTAGGGCAGTATTTCTACCGACAAATCTTTGATGTGCTGCTACCAACCAAAGAGCAGACAGCTAAGCTGGTCAAAAGTTGCATCAACACAAAGTTCTTTCGGGTCCAGTCTGAGTACATGGGCACCAGGAGGATTCATGTAGCAGTGTGCAATGTCCTGGCTAACCTCCTAGGAAAAGTGGTGCGTCCTACTTGAGCATCTTTGGCTGAGTAGAAGAGATGATACAGCTTCACACCACTGCCAGGACAGCCCATGGAGACTACACGTTCCAGCTGTGTCTTGATAGGGAAGGCTTCCAGGCTATGCCAGGCATTTTATATTTCCGGGATTGGCAAATGATGGTGGTAGTGAAGGGCAGACAGCCGCTCTGCTGGAATTGTAAGCAGGTTGGCCATCTCACAAAAATCTGCCCTCAAAAAGCAGCTGACATGGTGCAGTAGCCTAAGGAAGCTAAGACCACCAACACCACTAACTAAACCAAAACCACTGACACCACCAATGTAACCTCAGAAGAAGAAACCAGTGACAAGTGGACGCGGATCACTTGGAGAAGGAGGAAAAAAGAGGAAGAGCCACCAAAGGCTCCAGCACCTCAGGAGAGTACTCCAACAACTCCCACAACCAAGTTAAAAAATCTACCACCTCCTTCTCCAGTGACCCAAAGGACCCCATCAGTAGAGACCCCTTCAACTTCATCAGCAGCAACACCTAAGAAAGGTTGCTTGTTTGGGTTTTATGGCATATCAACCTTTGTAGGTTATTTAATGCCAAATCTATTTTTATACAAATTGTCAGTTCTATTTCAAACAATTCAGTTTAGCATGAGTATAAAGTTTAATTGTTGAAAACATTTCTATTTTAAGCAATTCAGTTAAGTAAAATAGTTCTAATTCAAACAATTCAGTTTAGTATAAGTATAATTTTTGTTTACACACAGTTTAATGCCAAAACAGTTCTATTTCAAACAATTCAGTATAGCCTAAGTGCACAGTTTAAATATCAAAATTCTTCTTTTTCAAGTAATTTAGTTTAGCTTAAGTATGCAGTTTAGTTTTATTTAACCCATAGACAGGGCCCAATCAGGTGCTACCACTCCAGGCCAGAGTGGACTGAGGAACAATGTCAAGAACATTTCTATTTCAAGCTATTCAGTTAAGTCAAACAGTTCTAATTCAAACAATTCAGTCTAGTATAAGTATAGTTTTTGTCATAACACAGTTAAATGTCAAAACAGTCCTATTTCAAAGAATTCAGCTTAGCATAAGTACAGTTTCAATGTCAAAACAGTTCTATTTCAAGCAATTCAGTTTAGCATAAGTAAGAGGTTTAGATGTCAAAACAGTTCAATTTCAAGCAATTCAGTTTAGCCTAAGTACACAGTTTAATTTTCAAAAACATTTCTATTTCTATTCAGTTTAGTCAAACAGTTCTAATTCAAACAATTTGGTTTAGCATAAGTACACAGTATAGTTTATACTTAACCCATAGATAGAGTCCTATCAGGTGCTACCACACTGAGCTAGAGTGGACCTGGGAGCAATGCCAATGAAGAGGTACTCCACATTATCAAAAGCTTCAGCATTACTGGAACATCACCATTAGATTGTTTAGTGTCATATATCAGGACATTCATTGGGAGGGGGTCTTACCCTCTGTAGAGAAGCAGTTATTGTATTTTACAGACCCAGCCAACTGGGTAAACCTAAGAAAGCTACATCTCCCAGGCCAAGACCCAAGGACAACCAGACCTCCGATAACAACGAAACCACTTCGCTCAACCTGTAAAGAAGAAGGACAGTGGAGAAGGCCAGGCAAAAAAAACTTTGCAAATCTACTCCCTACAACAACCCCAGCAAGATCAATCCCCCACCTAAGAACAAGTCCATGACCAAAAAGAAACTCATCCAACCTACCCACAAACTTGTCCAACCTCTCCACAAATTCCTCCATAAAAACATCTAACCAGCCTTCCTCTTGCTCAGCCTGAGCATTTTCATTCTCCCTCTCCCTTCTCTCTCTTATCCTCATCATCTTCGAACACAGTCAGAGGACAGATTACAATGCAACCCAGGCAACTCTTGGCGTAGAACTCAGTCTCGCCCTCACCCAACAAAGGCAATATACAGGAAGCAGTGACTGTATGTTCTATGGTTCTGGAGGCCATTTCAGATTTTCTGCTCGGGAAAATGCTCAAGCCACAGCTAGACCTGGTAGAAATACACAAAAAATGTTGCTAATGCAGTTGACTTTAGGGGTGCACCCATGGTGACCACTTTCCCCTGCTTGGCTGGCAGCCACACCCAAGGAGTATGGAAAATCCTGGAGAAGGCTAGCCAAATCGCCGCAAGCATAAAGCTCCTTAAAAAAATGCTTAGCTACTGCATGGGAAGGATCCCAATTTATGCTCACCCTTCATTTTGATATGGAAGTAGCAGGTGCCAAGATCAATTTTGATAAGAGTACAGGTCTGCATCTGGGTGTTTGGAGGGGGTGGCATCCCTCTGCCAGGGGCTATCCACTGGAGTGACTGACCCATCCACATCCTTGGGGTGTGGTTTGTGCCCGGCCTCCAGTTGGAGTGAAATTGGTTAGAGGTCCAGGACAAGGTAGAAGCACAGGTGGGTACCTGGTTGTCCTTAAAGGGCAGGGTGGAGGTGTTCACCGTGTACATCTTCCTTTTGATCCTTTACAATTTGTCCATACTTCCACTACCTAGAGGTCCAAATTATTTTGGAAAGGTCAAAGTCTGATAGTCCATGGACAGGTCTTCTACCAACATCCTTCAAATGGGGGTCTAGGGATTCCTGATCTGGAGAACCACTAGCTCATTGAAAGACTGGCTTACCTGGGTCGATCCATGTCGAGGGACACAGTCTGAGGACAAAAGGTGAGAATCACCTTTCTTCTCCTGGAGTCCAGCTCCAAAGCCGAATGCTGTTGTCAGCCGAGGCGTGAAGCAACGTTTGCCTGCGAGTGTCATAAGGCCCTCTGTAACCTTCCTGGGTCCAGTGACCTTTCTCAGCCTTGAAAGGAACTGTATCCAGAGTTAGTGGTATGTTTTACTTCAGACCCTCTAGTGGAGCGACTCAATTGGATGCTGGGGAAGATTTGCTCTTAACTAATCAGGCGCCAGGTTCAGGATTCTTGAACAATTCCGAGTTCTTGCTCACCAGGTGGTTTGTCCAGAATGCGTTGCCCCTCAACGAATGGGCTTTCAGAGTAAGCATGGCAGATATGCCTGATTGCCCTCACTGCGGCAGTGGTTTGGAAGAAACTGCTTTGCACGCCTTCTACAACTGTGAGCAATTTCACCAATTTTGGAGTGGACAGCCTACATCGATCCCAAACAGCTTGTGCTGCTCGATGTTGGTTATGTTGTGGACAATGTTGATCCTCCATATCAAGGGTGTGGTATTTCTCACGATCCTAGCAGTGGCTAGAATGGTGATTTGGGAGATGCAAAAGAAGGGATTGTACGACGGTGCAAACTTTTCTCATCATAATCTGATTTTGTTCTTTAGGCATCAGCTTAGGATCAAAATTAGATGCAATAGAAAACACTTAGATCAAATAACATTCAACAAAAGGTGGGTGTATGTAGCAGGCCTGGTTGTACTAAAGGGGGCAACATTGGAGTCATCCTTCCTTCCTCATCCTATGCATGGCGATGAAGGTCCAGGTCCTTCGGGACCCCATTCCCAGTAAGTAGGAAATTTCTTGTACCCCTTTACCCGCTAGTTAGTTGTTGGAGGTGTGTCATTGGCCCTGTCACCTCCTCGTTCATCTCCAAGATCTTCTTCATTCCCCATTCTTTTATCACCTTAACCTTCCTCCAGTCCCATCTTTTCGAGGATCTTGGACCCACATTACTGTAATCCATGCTACTATCCTTTCCTTGCCATGCCCTTCCCTGCATTTCTTTTATCCCATTAGTTTAGACCCGCTCAACACATAGAGCTAGCCCAGCTTGCTTTCAGTCCGCTTGGCAATCAGAAAACAGTCACCTCTACACATCATAGATGTGGGGACGGGAAGGTAATCAAATGGGATTTTATCCTTGTTTGGCAATTATTTTGGGTTTTTTCCTCTCCACCCCATCATTGTTTATCTGTATATATGCTTTAATTGAAATCATTCCACCTGAATTTTATAAGAAGGTTCTCACAGAGCGAATGTTGTATTTTGGTGATCATTGCGTGTCTGTTGGTCAGTGAATGTGGTTAGCTAGGGCTCCGTAGATATCATAGTCTCCATAACTCCTCCTCAAAACATTTGGGGCTTTATGCTCCCCTAAACTTTGTATGATCTTTATATATACAATTTTGGGAAATAAAAGGATCAGAGTGTAGTATCTATTCCACGGATATTTTGCATTCAGATCAACAAAGCGCTTTGCTGAGCGATACACTCACATAGCGATCCCTCCTTCTGAAACCCCATTTTCCATGGTCAACGATTGCCACTGGAATGCTTCAGCTGCGATCTCACAACTTGCAGTTGATCCTCAAATGTATCTGCTCCCAAATGCGGCCCTGTTAAGGGAAGGAGTTCTCCAGCTTTGGGTTGGAGAATCTCCGGTGATTCTCCTTGGAATTATCGAAGCAGACAGCCAGGAAGCAAACACAAAGCAGACGGCCAGGAAGCAAACACAAAGCAGACGGCCAGGAGCCTCCTGATTCCAGTGGTTCACCTGAACAAAATGCGGCCCGGTTGAAGGGAGGAACATCCCAGTCTCCTCACCTTTGTTCTGACTTGCCAGCTGCTTGGACATCCCTGTCACTCGTGTTGCCTGTCCTGCTGATAGCCAGTTCCTGCCATCCTTGCCACGACCTTGTCTGCCAACCATTTTGCCTGCTTTCTACGCCGCAATCTAGCGACCAAACCGACGACCTTGCTGCAGTTCAGTGACCAAACCCACAACCCTGCTGACATCCAGTATCAATGACACCGACAACCAATATCTACTAAATCGACAACCCTGCCAACAACCAGCCTACTGCTGACGACCAATACTGGCCAACGATCGACCAGCCTCCTGTTGATCACCTTTCCAGCACCTACCTGTACATAATCAAGTCAATAAATTTGCACCTGTTTTCTTGTTACACTGTTACCCTGCATTTGTCTCTTCATTGTCTTGGCTGTTCACTTTAATTCATGTTTATAAGTCAAGTAGAGTCGACATGCTTATCGGCCCTGCTACAGACATATGTGGTGCATTCAATAAGTTTACAGACTTTTTTGTACAGGCATTTAAAGTTGTCTTAGACTCTTGAAAATTCACTATGTTATTGCTATACATTTTATGAGATGACTGACCCATTTTTATGATTTCACGTTCAAATGAACAGCTACAGCAGCAATTGGAATACACCCTACTAAAGTCTGATTGTCACAGCTGGTTATTTCAAAAATGCAATCTGGATGAGAGGACACTTTAGAAGAATGATATGCAATAAAATTCTGTTTTAAACTTGGAAAAATGCCACAGAAATGTATGGAATGCTTCAGACAGCTGCTTTTGGACAATCTTGCATGAATCGAGGATCAGTTTTTAAGATCAGCATAAGAGATTCAAGGAAGGCAGGGAGTCTGTTTGGTTTAGTTGATTTTATGGCATATCAACCTTTGGAGGTTATTTAACGCCAAATCTATTTTTATGTAAATAATCTGTACTATTGAAAACAATTCAGTTTAGCATAAGTACACAGTTTAATTGTCAAAAATATTTCCATTTCAAACTATTCAAGCAGTTATTTGTAACAATTCATTTAAGTGTAAATACAGTTTTAATGTCAAAAAACAGTTCTATTTGAAATAATTCAGTTAAGCATAAGCACGCAGTTTAAATGTAAGTATGGTTTAATAGTAAAAAACATTTCTATTTCAAGCTATTCAGTTTAATCAAACAATTCAGTTTAGCATAAGTATGCTGTTAGTTCTATTTAACCCATAGATAGGGCCCTATCAGGTACTACCACTCCGGGCCAGAGTGGACCTGGGAGTGAAGGCAATGAAGGGGTACTCCACATTCCCCAAAGCTCCAGCACTGCTGGAACCTCACCATCAGAGTGTTTAGAGTCATATCCAGGACACTCATTAGGGAGGTCTCACAACTATGCAAAGGTGCAGTCAGTGTATTCTACAGCCCCAGCCGACTGGGCAACAGGGAGTCTGTGAGGGATGATGAGAGGTGTGGGAGAAGTAAGGGAGTCAATACACCACAGTTGATTGGCCAACGGGTTAGGGTTAGAGTTACTATGTTGTGGTTTTAAGGGAGTTCAGGAAGAGATTCCGTTGGAAGAAGCCAGCACTCTACAAATCGGGTCAGTGGCATTTCCAGCAGGACAATGCACCAGTCCACAACTCCATCCTTGTCACAGACTATTTGAGCGAGATGGGCATCAACACAGTTCCTCAGCCTCCTTATAGTCCAGACCTTGCCCCCTGTGACTTTTGCTTATTCCCTAAGCTCACAGGCTGTCGTTATAAGACAATTGAGAAGATGAAAGAGGCTGTTACGAAGGTCATTGACACGCTCACACAAGAGGACTTCCATGGGGCCTTCCAGATGTTGTTGGAACAGTAGAACAAGTACATTGCAGCCAGAGGAGATTACTTCAAAGGGGACTAAAGTTTCATGAGTACTATCAATTAAAGTGCCCATATGAAAAAAGTCTGGAAACTTATTTAATGATCCTCGTATATATACATATATATATATATATATATATATAAACATTACTGCACACACATGTATATATATATATATATATATATATACACACAAACACACACACAAACATTAATATATATATATATACACATACATATATATATATATGTGTGGAAGCACACTTGTATGTGTGTGTATATATATTTCTGTATGCATACACACTTGTGTGTGTGTGTGTATATATATATATATATATATGCATACATGCTTGGACATATTTATATATTTATCTATATATATATATATGTGTGTGTGTGTGTGTGTGTGTGTGTGCATATAGATATATAAATATGTTTATATATATGCATCTATAAATAGAAATCAAATTTCCTTGGCTTTGATATTTCTGGAAGTATTTCCCTGAAGCCTGCAGCTTCTCTGTTTTTAATTTTTTTAGTACTATGTTAAGTTTATCCCCTGTAAACTGTCTGTCCTAGTTTGATGTCTCGTAGTGTTTGTTCCACGTCCCACCGAACGGACAAGTGCAGCACAAGGCCTTTTTTTTTAGGTGGATCCGGGCGCAGGGCCGGAGCCCACATGAGCCCAGCATTTTCTAAAAATACCTACAGCCCTGTTGGTATTCCCCTTTTTAGGGGCACCTCAGGTGCCAGGCAATAAACCCAACCCCCCCAAAGGGAGTAAAAGCCTGGGAGGATGGCCCCCTGAGGCCAGAGGAAATCACCAGTCGACAAGCCACACCAGGCCAGATCCACGCCCACGCCAGATGCGACCGACCAAAGCGCAACCTATCGTCTGGAGTGCTAGCCAGAAACCTTCCTGAACTGGACGTGCTGATCTCTTTTTGGCTATAAATTATTTTTGTGATGAGTTTATCAGTGATTTTATGGGAATTTCCAAGCAGTTGTAGCATTTGGTTTTCGTTGTTTGTTTCTTATTATTATGTGATAGGAAGATACTCCTTCAAAAGGTGAGTATGCTTTGTAGCCCACAGTGCTATTTATCCACTTCTTGTTTGTGAATATATAATCTATGTTTTAGAGTTATTTGGGTAAGAGTATGTTCACAGTTTTCCTTCATTTTTGGGGGTATCAAGGCTTGTTAGTCTGTTCTTGAATAAAAAGTCAGTTTGATAAGTTGCTTAAGCAGAATTTGTTATTTTCATCTTTGCCTATTTGAGCATTCATGTCTTCACTTATGATTTGCAGATTGGGTTTGAAAATGTGTTGGACAAGGGAAGATAGCAAGTTGTAGGTGGTGTAATGAAGTACAGCGGGAGGATTAATACCTGTGGGGGTTGTATGTAATGTGGTTATTTCAGTAGATTGCTCTCTAAATTATTGTGGGAACAAGTGGCATACTGCCCAAAATAATTTATAGGAGTGTAAAGTCCTATATACCTCATTGAAAATTTGTGACTAAAACATTTTTTAAAAATCTCTTCTAAAAGATAATACATGGGTGGTGAGTGAGTGCATCCGTCCTTGGAAGTTAAGGTGAAATCTGGCACATCAGAATGACTAAAAAGTATAAACGGAAAACTCCGTCATATCTAAAGTCGTAGGTTAAAAGTTATAATTTTAAACAAAGCCATTTGGTGCCTTTTTCTTTGAACACCGTTTGGTTTGACAAAACACGTAGTTTGATTCTCTGAAGTTAAAAATATATATGATTGTATCATTTCTTGTAAACAATTGTAAATTGTTGAAAGCGGTGTGTGATTAAGAGTTAAATACTCAAAAATATAAATGATGCAGTTATAGCTTTTGGAAGTTATCAAAGCTCATTCTTGACCTTGCACTTGTGAGTGTCAAGATGGAAGGAAAATGAAAAGGTGAGGTAGATATAATGAAATATTGAGTAATCAAATGAAATTTTATCGGCAAATTTTTTATTTAAGCAAGGGCTTGTTTGCCTCTGAGAGAGATCGTCTCCAGGATTTGAACAGTGCGTTTCAAATCCATAGTTGTTGTTTTTGGCAACAACGTTCCTCACCCACTATCCACCAGACCCACTTCAACTTACCAGCATTTCATAGCCAACAACACAACTTCTTATACACCCATTTCAACATTGCATATTTGAAGATTATATACCTGCTATTGTAAATAAACCTGCATTTTAAAGTTTATTTGCAAGTTGAGATTCTTATTTTTCAATTACATCAGACAAGTTTACCATGGCACATCATCATTGATCTTATCATTGGTGGTGGGAAACACAACGACTAATGGGGCAGAAACAAAGACGATAAGATGATCAGAATGATAATCCATATACCTTTTGTACCGGCAAACCAACGGCTAGATTATCATCGGCAGTGACTCGCTGGGACGAAAGAAAAACAAGAACCAGAGTTTTGTCTGAGTGGGGCAGCTTTGGGCAGCCGAATAAGAGAAGACCAAGCCAGTTTGAACACCAGTCAATAAGAAAAGAGTCCTGATTGACGCATCAACTGTATCAGTGATCGATCTAAGATACATGTCTGGTAGAGGTGTATAGATGGTTATAATGATTTTTCATCATTGATATCAGTGGGACTGTAGAAAGAGACGATCATTGTGCAGGGGTTGCCATTAAATGAAGCACGCATCATTTTTGGTTACATTTTCTCCTTGCTATCAAGTGATTTTAAGGGATGAGGACTGAGAAGCATACCTACACCTCCTATAACAGAATCAACAGTGTTTTTTTTCACACAGATGCAGAGAAAAATGTCTGTTCTTTACTAATGGGATATTTCATTTTAATTCACTATGGTAATATCAATGTTTTTACATCTAAGTTATTTTGGTTAGGGCTTGAGTTCTGTAGCTGCATTTTCTAACACTGTGGTGAGAACCCCAATCTCAGCAGAATGCACTCCCTGTTTATTCAAAATACGAGCTGGCAAATGCTGCTTGATACGTAAGTCCAACTGGTTAGACATTCTACCTATGTAGTCACTGCTACAACTACATGTATATTTATATATGACTGAAATGATATGGTGGGGAGGTAGGACATCTTTATGCATTGAGAGAAATACAGTGCGGGTCAAAAAAATTACTCACACAGCAGCAGAAAAATAACACTTGCCAACGGCCATGGTAATGCATTTGGCAAATTTCTCACCCCTGGAACCTATATACAGCAAACGCAAGTAAACAGGACACTTATTAATAACACCATGGACAATGCCATCCAAAACAGACAATAGATATCTATTTCTAGACAAGATTGACCTGATGGACTCGATTTCATCATCAAGAAAACACTTGGATGAAATCATAAGGGCACAATGAATAAGAGTCTTAATTAAATTGATTTTGCGCTGCTGAGGGCAAAATGAATCACATCTCGTATACAGGCTAGAAAAGGTAGGCTGCCTGTATACAGAATTAAGAAAAGCTGTGGAAGTTTTATGCACAAATACATCTAAAATGCAAGTTGATGGTTGGATTCCTTTTCCATGGTAAACATTAAAGAAGGATGCATAGAATTTAATTGTATTTGATATGAATTGGCATCATTTTCATTTTTAAAGAAGCAAAAAGTGTCGTCAACATAACGATAATACATGAGGGGGCGGTCTATTCTGGCAAATAAATTAACCTCACAAAAAACCAACAAAAATATTTGCCAGTGTGGGACCGAGATTTGACTCCATCGCTACACCGTCTATTTGCCAGTACATGATGTTATTAAACTGAACTCAGAAGAGGTGGCAAAATTCATGAGATACTTAAAAACACTTTCTGGAAAGGCAGGTTTAGGAAGCGAACAAAGAAATAAGACATCACAGCAAATTTTGATAGTTTCTTCAAGAGGAATACTTGTATAGAGAGAAAAAACATCAAAGGAGTATATAAACACATCAGTTGGGATAAAGATTCTGATGATTTCAGAAAAAGAAAAAGAATCTTTAATACAGAAACCACTAAAGTGCTACAAAACAGGTTGAAGCACTGATGAAAGCCAACTGGCAACCTTTTGTTGGGCAGAACCAACCATGGATAGAACAGGTCACAAAGGAATGCCGTTATAGAATATACATTTTTTTAGCCTTAAAATAATCGACCCCAAAAACATACATAAGAGCATTCTAGAAATTTTGGATCAAAACCGCATTAGCATTTAAGTTATATTTTTATATTTTTCAACCAATCAGCTAAAAACATAGAATAAGAACATTCTAGAAAAACACAATCAGAAACTAATTAACAGAAAATATTTAGGCTCTAAAATAAATAAGTAAAAACGTGAATTTGATTGCTCAAGAAATGTCTACGCACTAAAATTTTAGGACCTGCAATAAAACTATTTTTTGATCCACTATTAAAGTATAAATAACAACGAATTTAATCAACCCAGTCGGTCAGTCAGTTGTCGGTCATTCAATTCATTTCTTCCATGGCCATAAAGTCATTCTGTCTACTACCCAAAAAGACTTTTCACAATAGGTCATGACTGAGCCGCACATAAGATTCAAAGGCAAAGACTTGCAAACTTTCTTTCATCAATGCGACACGCTGTCGCCAAAATCTTAAGAAAAAACACAGTGCGGACTTAATGTAAGTAAAGACAATTATTTTTATCTAACTTACTTCGGTCAACCATGGAAACATTAATTTGATAGACTTTATTAACATTTAAACACACACACATTGTGAACAATCCTATTTTCATTTAACTGGCCATAACTTTTTTCTACAAAGGCCACTCGCACATTATGTTTCTCATTTATTTCCATTCCTGTTTTGTTATGAATATTAAATTGTTTGTTTTCTAG